>JAHZNC010004067.1:0-19139 GCA_027744095.1 Zhuqinia jingwanae | reverse complement strand
TTTTTTTCTCAGCATCTTTCTTGTCCATATTTCCCATGTTTGTCATCTTGATGAAGAGGGAGCTTGTGCCGGGTCTTCCCAAAAAGGACTACTGGACAAAGCCGAAAATTCGGTCAGCATATCATATCTCGTTTCCTTTACAGAAAGATTAAAATTCTTTTCAAGATAGTTCTAGAATTAAATGAGATTTTGATTGTGCCAGCAGAAGTTATCTTGGAATGTACCATAATTTATTATCAGAGCACGCTAAATCCTGCACCAGAAAAGTTTAAAAGTTTAGATGCAGTGCAGTATGCCAGCGCTATTATTTCCTTGTTAACTTCATTGGTATGTGCAATGTATGAATCTACTGGCAGATCTCAGCTCGGTTCTAAAAGAACTTTGGAAATCTGGAAGATTTGGGGAAACTGCTTTGGGCAGCTTCAACAAGCCCATTGGACGTACAAAACTTTCCTGGGAAAGCAATTTAAAACATGCAGACCTGTTCGGATATCATACAAATAGTGCTGGAATATCAGCCGAGTTGTGGCTTTTGTCAAGCATTAGAATTATTAGCTTGCAGAAATTGTCGTCTGAAAACTTTAATGTTGATTAAAATTTTAAAATGCATAGATATGCGGGCATTTTTATAAAAATACTAAGTGTTCCATCATAACTAAATACATACAATTTTTTTTATGTCATTTGCGTAAAGGTAACAACAATGATTGATGGTTAACTCAAACCTAAATTTATCCAAATAATTTGCAATTTCATTAGCGAAAGAATGAAATAATCGCATTAACAAAAAAATCTTGGCACAAGGAACCAGCTATTGAAAATACCTGATTATCTATACATTAAATAATTAGAGAATATTCTACTTATATTTGTAACCTTTAATCGGATTAAAATTAATGTCAAATTTACAGTCACCTTTATTTGGAACATAGCCAGCATGGTTGTCCATTACATTTATTATGGCGCTTGTTTATAGACATATCAAGTTAATTTACTCCATCATATCACTGTATCAGACGGTTTGAAATTCAAAGAACCGACTTCATTATATCGTAAGTAATGTAATCATCAATCTTATTTAATTTAATTACATATTACTCTTTTGGCAAACAAGTTTTCAGCAAAAGTAATTTTCTTTCTCTAATTTTATTATTATAATAACAAACTGACTGAACTTTATTATCCTATGTTTAATATACCATCCTATTCATGTACAATAAATCATGTTTGTAATAATTTTGTAATCAAATATCGTTCATTTCACCCGTTCAAATACAACTTTTTCCCTACCACTTCCAATCCACATCTTATTATGCCGTACAGACCGGAAACCTTTCATTCCACATGTCAAATCTCACCGCGCTGTGTCTTCGAGGCCTACGCCGGCTGTTTTGTGTACTTTGTACGTACCACCTACACCCATTTTCTTTTGGCTGTGTTCCACACAGTTTCCTTGTTCTATCATACCTGTTCATTTGCTTGTCATCTTGAACGAGTACCCATTGTGTGGCAACCGGCTTTGTTGCAGGGAGCGTTTCCCCGTTTTTGGGGTAAGTTAACTTGGTGAGAATAATTGATTATGCCATATTATGATGTCTGTGGGCCCCATTTAAGCTTAAAGTGGGCTTAATTTTATATTTTAGTAATATTATAAATGTAATAAGTCATAAGAATAACTTAATAATCATGTGTAAAAATCGTGACTTTCAACGATGCCTGTGTTTTCATCCCAATTTTGTATGAAATACGAGATCAGATAAACCTGTTTGAAGGATTTAATTATACAAACGTCTTGTCTTGTACCCCACGGATAATATTCTCCCGACAGGTGGGAATCTTGCTAAAATTATCAACGTGCACATGTGACGTGTTTGAGTCCACTTTACATTGCCCATCCAAGGAATCCACCCATGTTCAGTTATAGCCATTGTAGAACCGTAAAGTGAATGCTGCTGCAAGCAACTTGATTTCATCAGCAACAAAATGGGCTATGAAAATGAAAGGATATTGAGAGGGTAATCGTGCTCAAAATCCTAAAGAGCTAAAACTAGAGCTATAAGGGTTATACTATACGCTAAAGAATAAAAAATTATGCAAAGTAGACAAAATATAAAATGCTCTCAAACATGTCCAGGGAAGACAAATACCAAATGAATTGCTCATCGTCCCATTCCATGTCCCAACATGTCAGTCCCTCGAGTACCCATTTTATGTCATCATCTACATTGTCCTTGCTGCCAAAAATATCTTCTTTTTTTAAAATAATATTCTCTCTTTCTCCACTACATTCCCCAAATAAACAGCTTGTTTCTTTTTTTACAATATGTATATTCGTCCAAAAATGAAATACATAAATTTATGTATGTATGTATTATGTATACACTTTTCAACATGCTTAATATATAATCCACATGTAAATGAATTTATATAGTGTCTAACGACACAAATTAATATAGCTTACAAGCAGACACATTTCCTGGCACTGAACCTCCCTTGTTAAATGAGTGACATAGGAATACTACTGACATGCATTACTGTCTGCACACTCTGCTCACTGGAAGCTTTTTGGCAGAGGAGGCAGAGGAGGCAGAGGGTGTGCTTTCAATATATACATTACATATACCTACCTACTATATAGCTTCGCTTACATTTTGGATGAAGGCGCTTTTCAAAAAAGAGAGACAGCAAGAGAAAGCATCCCATCCCATCACAAACACCATCCAAATCCAACCCATAATAAAAATACATTAGATTCAATGAAGACACCAACAGAACAACAACAACAACAACCGCCACATAACCATTAAAGCCAAACCCACACAATTGCATGCCAAACCTTGTATTATTTTGCACAGAAAATATTCCAAAAGTTTCAATGAACATAACATCATCTTTCCTGTAAACTCCATACTATTATACCCAAACTCCACATTTTCGGGTGAATCAAATTCCAGTCCACAATAATAATAATACATAACTATAACTTTTAACTCTTTCCTTCCCATTCCTTCTGCCTAAAATCTCGACAAACGTGCTAATTGCTCCTTAATGCACTTTGTTGATGGGAATTAAACGTTTAGAACAAAGATCTTATGGCCTTATTCCGCTGCCCTCCTATGACCATCTGGCCATGTATCATTTTTTCATTCCATTACGCAGCGAGCAAGATTATCTTATGATGACTGTCTTCTTTATACACACAATTATCTTTTTTTTATCGACTCCGTGTGCAAGATTGTTTTTAGGAGAGGCTTTTTATTGTATACCATGCTACTATTTTCTCCCGGATATTTTATTACAAATCTCGAGTTGTCATATATACAGCTATTTTTGCTATGGATATTGTGTCTCTTCCTTATCATATATTATCATTATTATATACGCAAGTAGACAAGTGATCCATTAAAGTAAAAGCACATTATATGGCATATCACCACCACACCACTTGCATTTCCAAATTCAATCCCAGATTAAGAGAAAAAGAGAGCAACATGAAGAGATTGAGAGAGTGAGAGGCAGAGAGGCAACAACCAGTAAGCAAAAAATAAAGTGAGAAAAAGAGGAACAAAAACTGGGTGGAGTTGGTGGTGGTGGTGGTGGTGGAGGAGGAAAAGCGGTGAACCTTTTTTTATGTACATAAAAAAACCCAGCGAGCATGCCGCTGCTGTTGCTGATGATGATGATGATCATGTTGTTCTTCTAGATATTACATTAATCCCAGAGTTTTTGTACAACATGTTACATAAACAGAAGAGAACAGAGGAGAAAGAATCTATGTAAAATAGAGTAAAATCTATACCTATATTAATGTATCTGTATATTAAAAGCTCATGTGTGTTTACCCTTGCTGATGTTGTAAGTACACAAAAGCACACACTTACACACACAAACAACCACCATGTTACTGAAAGTCGCCTCTGGCTTTCTATTTATTTACGCTCTTGTATGTACAAGTACAATCGCTAACTAATCAACCGGAAGCATATTGTGTGATGTGTTATGTATGTGGTCTAGGCATCATCAGAAAGATAAGTAATAATATGCCAACCTATCCACTACTATGATCTGATGGTTCTGATTGTGGTATGGTTTATGATGTTGGCAATGGTGTCTAGTTCTCCTGCTGATGCATGATGTTGTGCAAAAAAAAAGGAGTTTGATCCCTTTTTCCAGTTCTCACAGCTTCATTCCATCCAGTCATATTTTTTTGGCAAAACAAAATATATACATACATGCAATCCACCTACTATTTCGGTACTGTTTTGTAGAGGATACACAGGAAACTGCCAATGCAAGATAGACAGATATAGATAAATGGAGAGAAGGGAGCGAAAGAATGGAGATGTGAAAAAGCAATGTGTTTATGTAGTTATGTTTAAACAAAAGATACAGGCACGCCTTTTTTCAAACCTGCCTTTAAATAAAGTTGTGTTTAAAGTATTATATGTATGTGCAATGTACTCATGTATGGTCTGCCGGGTTTAGAAAAAAGTTCGATTAATTTGTCTCGCCAAGTCTGTTTTTCATTGTTATGATACAATGTTCTGCTGAATTCGTATAAATGTACATTCGTATCACTTATTATGGCTTATTTGTTGTTGTTTTATTCAAAGAAGCAAAAGAGCAACTTTGTATTTTTTTAGAAAGACGTTTCGCCAAAATCCGTTATTTCAACTTGTCTTCTTTTTTCTTTTGCTTATGTGGGGTGTGTGTGCAAAAGGAAAAAAAGGTTTTTACATGGATTTTTTCTTGTACTTTTTATATATGGCATATATACTCTTTTATACAGTTGTAAAAATGGTATGTTCAGAGATTTCAAGATTTGTGCAACAGCAGATTGTGCAAAAAAGATATAAAAAAGGGATGAAAATAAATGATTTCTCTTTTTCGATCTGACACTATATATGGTCGGCTGCTGCTTCTGCTACTCTAAAGTACAAGTCTCATGGGTTTACACAGATAAAAAAAAAGAAAAAAAACAACAGAATACACTATAGGAACATTCTAGTATGAATCCTAAAAGGTGGATTTAAAGATAATGTAGTACACATGTGTGTGCTCTGGCCCTGTACACACACATACACATATGTGTGTTTTGGACACATTTCATAATGTATTCCACCAGAGATGGTGACTGAAATAAGGGTTAGCAATTTCCTACGACTTTAAAAAAATGGAGGAATGGAACGTGCATGATTTTTTGCTTGGTTATTCCTATTATTTTTATACGCATCCCATCACCATCATTATGAAATCTGCCTGTTGAAAAGCAGAAGCCTTTTACTACCATGTATAAAAAATATTATATGCATATGAAATATTATATGTATATGCATCATATTTTTATGTGTCTGCATAAAGTATATGGAGCATAGAGCATGCAAGAAACGGATATTATTTGAGAGGAAATGGGTAGTAACGATGAAGTGAGAGTGAGAGAGAGAGAAAAAAAGATCTTTCTTCTTCTTTATCTCTCATCTGCTCTCTTAAGAAGGCCATAAAAAGAAATATTTTTCGAAGGTCGTGGTTCCATAAAAAGAGCGTTAGTTTGGTTTGGATAGCAAAAGCGGTGTGCAGACAAAGGCATCATGCAGCAATGTGAGTAGTTTGGTGATCTGTAGCTTCCTTTTCCTCTATCTGCTGAACCCTTTACTAGGGAATACCTTATCGCGTGTACGTACTACGTACATATGTTGTCCTATTATAAGTATTTATGATTGTATAATAGTGTTGTTTTATGTGTGCTTGAATCAGCAGACCATTTATTTTGGGATTTTTTCTTCTCAAAGCAGTTTTAGTTGTCCTCAGAGGTTCAAATAAGTTTAGATCAGTTCAGACAGGATGACAGAAAAAAAACTGATATTGTTGGCACAAAAAAATGGACAAAGAGAAGAAAAAAATGTATTGTTTTGCAGGTAGTCTATTTTTAATGATGACTCATCTAGTCACATATTATTTACAGATCTGCACTCTCTCCCAATATATGTAAACTTGTATTTCTACTGATTCGGGTTATATTGATAGATTAATGAGCCCAGAGCCCATTTACCATGAAAACCATAAGCATAATATTAGACATTAGACAAGATATGTGAAATGCATGTGAAATGGTGGGAAATTAATTTTGATTTGTAGGAGGAAAGTGGAGAAACAGAGGAGATGGTGGTGGTGGTGGTGGTAGTGTGGTGCATTATAGTTCATCCGTTGAAAAGGGTATATATGCTACCTCTTTTGGATGTGCTATTTTTGGGCTACCTAAGCACTTAAGCTTCTGGGAAAGAGCTCAGTGTGTACTTTTATCCACGTTCCTTTCCCTCTGCATGCGTGCTTTACTTTACTTTTTTTCTTCTCTCTCTCTCTCTCTATTTTGAGTGAGTCTGTGTCTTGTAATCTGATGCCATTCTTCATTTGACGTGACTTTCGGAAGAGACCATTTCGCCGCTATGCAGTGTAGTAGTCCTTCCGCCTTTTTAACAATTTCTTGCTTCTGCTCCTGCTGCTGCTCCTACTCCAGAAATAAACTGGTGAGAGAAGTGTAGAATAAGAAGAAGATGGAGTAGAAAATTTTATATCCAATTCAATTCAATCGAGAAGGAAACATAGAAAAATTGAAGAAAGCAAAGCGTTAGAGTTCTGTAACAGGAGAGAAGATGAAGGAAAAGAAGGGGAAAAAAATCTAAGCTACTATTCTTCTCGTTTTCTCACTCAAGTTAAGTGAACGATGTGTGCAGTTTAGCATTAATGAGGTTTGCAACATGAAAACCCACTATATACACGATATGGATATACATGCCAATGCCAATATATATGTATATATTTATATAAGCACAAATGTACATATTATTTATATATTCAGCAATTCTTTCTTAATACTAATTATTATCATTACGCTGCTGCTGCTGCTGCTGGTGTGCCAATATTATTATCTAATCCCCCGGCAAGAACAATGAAACAAGTGATTCCATGATTTTCACATGCGCTCGCCATGTTGTATTCCCTAACCCACCAACTTACATCTCTGCCCACAGACCATTAGCAATAGACAAGAAAACAGAAAGTAAAAGTAATCATCATCTCATGTCTATATACACTTTTGTCCCCTTATTACTACTACAAAATGTACGCATACGCTAGGCATATATAACGGTAATAGTATCATCATTTCATTTATCACTACTACTACTACTACTACTACTACTACTACTACACTATAACACTTTCCCATCATTCCTCAGTTCCCATGAAAAACTAGAGAAAAAAATAAAGCTATTTTTTTGGAGAACCAACTTTTAAAAAAAATTTGTTCCCCAACTATGCATATTATGTTTACGCATTACATATAATAAGCTAGGGGCTTATAGCCACAAACAAACTCATTCAGACAATCAGTCCTTCACTTGGATGAGAAAAAAAATAAAAGTTTTTTTTAAAGGGAAATTATGTTTGCATAGGCATATATATGTCTCTAGTATATTGTGCTTTGGTACACACAAATATACACACACATACAATTGCTGCTATACCTATATTCTCTAAAGCTTTACTTTCCTATTAGCTATTTTAGGTTGCCAAATAAAAACTATCCGGAACATTGCCAAAAAAAAAGTATGGATGGATGGAGATAAGAAGCGTGAGATACATGCCTATTATGGAAGACAGTGTGTATATAGCGCGGGTGGTGGTTGTTGTTGTGGATGATGATGATGATGATGGTGGTGGCTCTCTTTATGTTGAGTAAAGTAAGGCTACAAAGTCAAAGCCATGTCAAGTAAACAGCGAACCAGAAGGAGAGAGTGAGACGCTTTTTTTTGCTCTTAGCTCTTTTGTGTATATGTGTGTAACGGCATGGATGGATTGACGGGAAAGGAAATTGCACTGCAAAAGAAAAACTAACTAAAGTCATCTCGTCTCATTTTACTGGAATGGTTTAGTTAAAAGACAAGCATTGCATTGTCGAGGTTCCTTCTTATAAAGACGGGAATGTATGTTTGTGTCTTGAGTATGAAAGTATGAGACACTGGATTTTTTTTGTAGGTGTCGGGAAAAACGGAAAAGTGTAGAGAGAAAGCGACAAAAAATGCATAAATATTATGGGAAACTAAACAATATAGAAAATATATTTACAAATATACATATTGCACGTATATATTTTGTATACTATGTATTGTATGTTCACAAATACAAACAAACAGCTATTATTATATTGTAAAAAAAACTTCTTTCACTTTTCTTTTTTCATTCTTTCGGAACTGAAGTCACAGTTGGCCTTATATTCCCTCTTTGTTTGCCACAGTGTGAATTTAAACATTGCAAGTGTGAGTTGAGAGGAGAGGCGAATTTTTTTTTGTGTGTGTGCTTCTTTTGGTTTTACAGAAAAACTTTTGCAGCTATAATTTTTTTTTTGCAGCTATGCTGCTAGTGTTGAGAGTAAGAAGGGAAGGGAAAGGAAGGAAGAGAAAGAAAAATGTTTTTTTTTGTTGCTGCAAGGCTAAATCTGTCCATACCTATGTATATTATTATGAATTATAATATTATGTATTCTCTGACATGGGCTGTTTGTGCACGCTCCATATACCTAATTTTGGAATTCCCAGTGGTACATTGCAAAAAAAAAATTACTTAAAGCACTAGAGTACGTGTGTGTGTGTGTGTGTGTGACAAGGGAGAAAGATATTAGAAGGAGGATATGGGGTAAATAAGAAAACATGAGATTTTAAATATATCATGAATGAATATACATAATAATATCTAGGTATTATGCTGATGGAATGCAAGAGGCACATGGGCAAGTTGTGATATATATGAGTATGTACATATGTAATGGATGGTCTATGGTGTGAATATAAAGCCACTCACAACTCAACGTGCAAAAAAAATGAGGAAGAAAGAAAGAGAGAGAGAGAGAGAGAGAGAGAGAGAAGAAAAAAGCAAAAGCAACATTTTCCTCCCTTGTATGTATTTATCTACATTATGTTATGTCTACACATGTCTGTGGTAGTAATACAAGTGAACACGAGGAGCACACATACAAATAAGCAATATAGTTTTTTCCCCTGTTTTTTTTTCTCTCTTCTCCAACTGACTGCTCAACGTCCATATAAAAACTATGCTTTTTTGTAGATTTTAGATCGATTGAAAGAGAAAAGTGGTCTATATAAAGTATGTATAGTATGTGTGTGTGTATTTATATGCATACCCACTTTAGAAAAGAAAGCTTGAAGCAAGCAGGGTGGGTTTCCTGTCTCTCCATTTCTTTTTGTTCTGCTTTGCTTTTTCTCTTGAAGGTTTATCAACCAGAGAGAAAGAGAGAGAGAGAGAGGAAGAGTGCTTATAGTTTGTTTTGAAAAAAAAAGAGTGGAATATATAGGTGTGTGTTTGTGTGTGCTCTGTGCTGCTTGCTACTGTATAATATACACACAATGTGATTGTGTGTACTGTGTAGTTAGGCTATTACATACATATGTGCTTTTGCTTGCTTTGCTCTCCTCGGATACAACAGCTCCGCTCGGTTTCCACCCGAATGGGTCACTGGCCATCCGAGCTCGTGGCGGCAGAGTGTCTCCAGTTGAAATCTTTTAGTCGCATTGCAGCACACGATAAAATGATCATGGAACACACCTACTTACTAGTACTACTACTACTACTACTTCTTCTTCTTCTTCTAACCCTTTCACATCTCGCATCACAAATTCTTTCATGTGTGTACATACATACATCATAGGTGCATACATACATAATATATGTGTCATATTCTTTCTTCATCAGAAGATCCACCGGAGAGCAAACTATTTTTTTTTATTTTTGTAAATCGGCTACTATTTTTTCCCCTTCCGACTCATTATAAACATCCATATCAAATCCATTCACCACACATAAAAGCTTATGTAAGATAAAAAGATCTTTAGATATATACATGATTTACCTATTATATTTACATATATGTACATATAAGTGTGAATGTGTGTGCATCCAGACCTATTCTGTTGTCTGTTGATATTATTATTACAAAAAAAAGAAGTTTTCAACCTTGTAATGGCAATTGTAAATGTGCTTATTGCTTGCCTGTTGGCCTTGCTACACTTAACACATTACACCTACTAGCTCAGGTCAGACAGACCTCTAGACACTCTCAGATTTGTACAGATGATATGATATGGCATCATGTCATCAGTGTCGGTGGTGATGATGAGGATGATAATGATGACCCGACTACCATATATTATAATAGTATATCTTTACAGCTCCATTACCAAATTATACATGCTTACGTACATATGGGGGTAATACTTGACTATAAAAAAATAAAAAGAACACAGTTGCTGTTCTTGGTAATGATAATGATGGGAAAGGAAAATATCGAACAAGTAATCATTCTCTGGTGACGATGAGAGACATGGGACTGTTGGGACCACGATGACAATATGCTTTTCGGCTTGCTGGTGGGAAAAAGCGAGAAAGTGGAAGAAAAAAAAGAACAAGTGAAATAATAACTTGTGGTTGATGATAGTTGTGGTGATGATGATGGCAGTGGTTGGTACTGTTACTTTACTATTTTTTCAACTTTATGGCATACCTCTCTTTCTCTCTCTCACGAGAGAGTGAGTAATTTTTATACAAACGAACCGAAAAGAGAAAGCGGATGAAAAGAGAGGTACAAAGACTACTTGTTTTCTCTTTAAAAAAATATAAGTGTGTAATGCATGTAATGTAACTATGTACAATTTGGGTATGTTCAGCAGCAGCAAAATATCGTCTTCTCCTCCACCGTGGACGACTTCGTCATCGTCATCATCATCGTGATCAAAGGGAGCTTCCCCTCCTCCTCTCTTTTTTTTCTTTCTCTCTCTCTGGTGGCGGTGGCAGTTTTTTGGGTATGGGTTGCTATTGGCATTGCATTGCAATTGGGCATGGTATGGTTGTGTTGGCTCTTTCTCTGGAGCTCTGCTGATCTGCTGCTATTGCTGCTGCTGCCGCTGCCCTGCCTTTTTGCCTGTCTATCTATCCATGCATTTTGTGTGTATGAAGTATGTCTGCTCATATAAATGTATGTTCCCATACATGTATGTATAGTATTGGTGTGGCGGTGGTTGTGTATATTTTGGTGATAGAATAAAAAAAGAAAGCACGAAAAGCAGAGTGAAAGTAGCAAATGATGATCATGATAGTAGTACACAAGTTATATTATATGGTATACAAAAATACAATTATAGATATATAATATTATACTATTATAAATGTGTATTTTGGTATATATATATATATGCACATAAAATGTGTGTGTGTGGGAGAGAGAGAGAGAGAGGGGTAAATGGTAAATGATATTATTTGTGTGTAAAGAAATAATAGAAAAACTAGAGAGAGAGAAAAGTGCTACTACTTTTGGAATAAGAATAAGAAGAAAAAAGTCTGTTGCCTTTTTTATTTACTTGACACGGTGTGCAACTTGTTATTATAATACTATCTACATATTACATACACACACACCACACATTATACTCTCTACTAATAGATATCAATAAAAAATAATAATACAATACCACACTGTTTTTAGGCTTATTAATAATAAAAAATACTAGTTTGAAAAGTAGTGGTACTACTACAAGGAAAAATAATTTTTGTTTCTGTTACTATTATTATTATTATTAATCATGTCGTGGTGGTGGCGTTTGTGTAGGTGAAAGCAAAAATTACACCAATAAATAATAGTAATATTTCTTTTTGGAATGAGATAAAAGTTCATGAGTGAGTGCATTGAGGAGAAAGTGAACAGAGGAAGAAGAGATAGAGGATATAGAAAAAAAGGTGAGGAAATATGGGTAAGATGATTTTTGATCTTGAGTGTCGGATAAAAAAAAGTTTTCTTTCGCTTCCTTGTTCCTCCCTTGCCAAAGTGTTGAGTACATAATCATCAAGGTCAAGTGTTGATGTTGATGGGCACAATTAATTGAGCAAAAGTGGAGGAATAAGAAAAACTTGATATTTGGTGGATTTGAGTATAGGTATTTCATGTTTTGTGGATAATTTGACTTTGTGATTTACCGTTTTTTTTTTGTAGGAGGAAGAAAATTTGATCTGATCAAGGCACGTAACAAAATCTGAATGACGGAGGGTGGAAGTGGAGGAGTAATTTTTATATAATGTTTGAAGGGATCACATTCTGTCAAAATTGTAAAAACAACAACAATAATTGTCCCAATTGCACAACAACGACAGTAAATAAAACAGCAAGTCCCTCAATCATCATTGTTACTCCTCATCATCCTGTCCCGACGATCATATTCAATTTTTTAACTACTCATCAGTCCTTCAATAATAATTATTGCAATATCTACAATTTGTTCAGCAGTAGCAATAAAAATATAAGAGGTTGTGAGGTGGAGGAGGGAGCAACGGATTCACTCATCTGCTCCGCTTCGAGGTGGTGTATGTACGGAGACGTGAGAATTCCACAAGATCACTGAAGTAATAATTAAATTATAGTTTTGATAAAAAATAAATAGTATAATAGGTAATAATATATTTTTACAGTGAAGAATTACAAAAATAAGTATATGAATAAATGTTAGGGGATAATTTTGATGAGAAAAAAACGTGTGCGCATGCGTTAAAAAGTGAAAGTGTGAGTGATTGGTGAGAAGAATAATAAATAAAATTTTAAGAGAAAAAGAAAATAAGTGAAGTGTAAAGTCAATTTTTTCTGGGGAAGGTTTGGAGTGTGAAGTGCAATTTTTAAAATAAAATAATTTAAGAGAGCCAAAGGAGCTTTCTGAACAGCCACCACTAGCCAACATGACAAGAGACAGATTAGCCGCTTTGAAAGCGGCTCAAAGCGATGACGATGAGTCGGACATGGACGAAGTGCAACTCAACATGGAGACCAGAGATGGCTTCATGGATGAGTTCTTCGCAGAGGTACGAATTCAAAAATTAAAGACAAAACGATTACTATTGGAATGTGTATTTGTACAAGTTAATTAATGGGTTGTGATTTTTTAGGTGGAAGAGTTGCGGAAAATGGTGGAGCGGATATTAGGGGACACGGAACGAGTAAAACAAGTTCAGAGTGCCATTCTATCCGCTCCAACCACTGATGAAAGTAAGCAGTTGTTACAAGAAATATGACACTTTTGTTGTACTTTAATTTTAAAAGCAACACAGAAAAATTAATTATTTTTTAACCATATAATTTTTTTGTAGAAATGCAACAAGAACTGGAAGACCTTATGGCAGGTATCAAAAAGACATCAAATCAAGTTCGCTCCAAGTTGAAAGGTAAGCCAAATAGTAGCCATCATTTTTCATCCCCATTTTGGAATATATACATTTCATGACATGAATTTCATTCGGGAATTTTTGAAATAAATACTACACATGTGGAATCTTAAATTACGCAAGTCCATAAAGCATACAATTAAAAATGCATCATTTACTTGAATAGCTGGAAAACAGGTAGCAGACGAAGAGCTGGAAAACATGTTGGAACAGGGAAACGCTGCTGTATTCACACAAGGGGTGTGTACAAAAAATATACATGCCTATTCATAATATTAGAATTCATTTAGTGATGAATTTAAAGTACATGACCATTTTCTACCTTGTGTATTATAGATTGTAACGGATACGCAACAAGCTCGACAGACGCTAGCCGATATCGAGGCACGTCACCAGGACATAATCAAATTAGAAACTTCTATTCGTGAACTTCATGACATGTTCGTAGACATGGCTGTTCTCGTTGAAAGTCAGGTAATTGACTGACATATAAACTATATACAAGAAATTATTTATGGAATGGAATGTTACACAATATTGGAAATGACAACAAAAGCGTGCGAAGCTACATATATATATTTTTTTTTTGTGAATGGGAAAGTGTGTAGGCATACCTTTTAGAATGTGCTGTTCATGTCACGCAAGTTCCCAAAAATGTCATTTATTTTCACTATCACCATCATCTATCACGATGATCGTCATCATTTTTATTACTTTACTGACGAGTATATACATTGGGTCGAGAATTATGACGAAAGAAATGGGTTTAATAGTTTTTATACGGTTTTTGTATTACAATATATGCTTGTTTATATGGGTCATATTATTCATGTTATTGCACACAATAATTTTTTTGAAATGTGACCGTTCTTGTGTGAAAGGCAGTAAAACTGTAAACAAATATGTTGGATATATGTATGGTAGTAATAACAGTATAGTTGTTTGATAGTTTTGGTCTGCTGAATTTCGAGAGTAAAAGAAACGTAATAATGGGATTCGGATTCAAACAGAATACTAATGAGTTTTTATACGTGGATTAGAAACTATTATATTGTACCCGCTTACCCGTCCGTACAATATGCAACGGTGGTAGTACATGTGTAGTAGTAGTAGTAGTAGTAGCGATGAGCTCAAAACAGGAAGGAAGTTTCCAATTTTCTAAACAAAAGAAATATATATATATGCTGCCCATATTACACACCCATTCTGTTTGATAGAAAATATATATGTGAAAAGTTGACAAAGAAATGAAAATTAATGGAATGAAACATTTGTATATATATTTATCATTTTTATTCTGGTTTGTATTATGACAAACAGGGAGAAATGATAGATCGTATCGAGTACCAGGTCGACCACGCCGTGGACTACGTGGACAGGGCCAATAAGGACATGAAGAAAGCTCGTGAGTACGAAAGTAAAGCAAGAAAGGTTAGTTGTTGACATCATAATAATTATAGTTTATAGGATATAATTTATGAGCATAGATTTAAATGACACGAGTGTATTTTTCTTGTCTAAATTATTTAAAAAAAAAAAAAACAGAAAAAGTTGATGATTCTCGCCTGCCTACTGGTAACTGGTGCCATAATGGTCTCCACCGTCGCCGGCTACTTAGGACTCTAAGATCAACCAATCTTGTATCTCTAAACATTTCTGTAGCGAATCAAGAAAAGAAAAAACAAAAAAGTGATTACGTCAAAAAAAAAAGAAGAAAAATATTATTATTATTATTGTTATTATTATTACTCTACTACAACTATACCTACTTCTCCTTAAGTTTCAACAACAACTTCATAATATTTCATGATGATGCAGTTACATCTCTTCAAAAAAAATATATATCCTTCATTCCTCATGTTATACATTCTACCCATACATATACCTACTACTATATAGTTACACACTACATACTACTACTTACTTGTTAAATACACAAAGGAAAACTACATACAACCTTTCTTCATCTACGCGGACAACTCTTCCAACAAAAATTTTTATTCGTTAATCATCATCCTTCTTCTTCTTCTTCTTCTTCTTCTTTGTCTTTCTTCTTGTTCACGAGACGAGGCTTTTTGGCGAAAGACAGCAACAGCACACCACCACTACTACTAAAAAGGAAAAAAAAACATAAAAAATCTTATGGGATGGTGATCTTAAAACTTTTAATCGCCTTAATCAAAGGACATTACTATATCGTCGAGAGTCAAGTTTACTATATGTCGCTGTGTGAACAAGAAAGGAGAAAAAGCTTCCAATACTTCCCTTGAGAATAATTCGAAACAGGTACTTATATAATGTTATTGTTGTTGTTGACACTAAATAATTGCTTTATATATTATTATTATTATTATTCTCTGCTATCCAAATTATTATTATCTTGAATCCTGCTGTAATACAAAACTTTCACAAAGAAATCTTTCTCTCTTTTCTCTGCTACATACATATGCCTTCTGCTTGATAAAGAAGATTTAGATTACGATAGGTCATCCAAATTAAATTTATTATTTCGGTTCAAATATTATTAATTATACCTTCAGGAAAAAGTAACAAGTATTATTGGATCAATTAAAAATAATTATTTTAAAAGGCAAAAGCAAATTATTTCAGAGTGACAAAAAAATTTAAAAGTTGTAGCTTGGTAGTCAAAACTAATACAAAGGAAGATTTACATACTTGTTGGTAATTATTTTAAAAAAACAAACACTGGTTTAATAATAATTTTGAATACGGAAATATCATCATCTATTGATTTAGTTATGTGTATTATTATCGGGCCATTTACTGAAAAAAAACAACAATTAAAATCTCGTATTAATTTAATTACAAGGTATGCTTCTTCTTCAAAGCCCTATATACAATCCCTGTAATAGACAAAAACAAAACAAGATATTAAAATGCATAATATTTTAAGAAGAGAGCAATATATTATTATTATATATTACGTAATACAAAAATAATAATGTTATCAATTATTAACTAATCATGAAATTCATATTTATATTATCATTATTATTAAATTAAAAAACTTATTTATACACTCATTGTTATTTCTAACAAAAGAAATGAAAACATAAAAGTAGAATATATAGCCTTAATAAAAAAAAGTGAAATATTTAGGTAGATTTTTTTTGGACAAGCTGTGTAGCAAAATTAGATAAGCTGAGAAAATAATCTACCAAGATAAATAATTGATGAAAAAAAACAGGTTTTTTAAGATAAAAAAATCATTTACATTTTACATGATAACTTGTTGTTATTATTATTATTATTACAAAAAAAGTTAGAAAATCCTTTCTTCAAAGGTTTACTACATGCTGACAAATTAGTTGTGGGGCGCATATGCCATTATTTTACCATGATTACTATAATATGGAGTTGGAGATGATGCCTATATAAAAAAAAGAAGTTATTATTAATTAATTTTACTATGAAATACTAATTATTGTCATTGATTCATGTTCATAATCATTCGTCGTATCAACATAACTATCAAGAAACATAGGTAATTAATTACACGTATAATATTATATAAATATATAAAAACAGTTAATTAAATTTGGAGATGGATTTGTTCATTATTATTCATTAGGTTTAGTGTTCACAAAAAAAAGTAATTAATTATTATTACAAGGCGTTCAGTGAGTATACATTTAATAATAATAATAATAATAATAATAATAATTGATTAAATTATTACAACGATGATTACTTATCTGTAACTTTATCTGAAAGATGATGTGCTTGAGAGTGTGTTTTATATTTAATAGAAAAAAAAACAGAGATTTAATTTTTAAGAATTATAAAGAAAAAAAAATACGATGAATATGTGGACGAGTGTCAGTCGAGCAGAGTATTTAATAAGGCTGCGTAAAAATATATATATATATTGCTATAAAAAAATAACTTATGATTAACTTTTGCCACACAATAAAACTAACTACTATATATATACATGTGTACATACATACGCAGCTGCTTCTGTAAAGAAAACAAGCTAATAATAACTTATAAATACATGCATTTGCGTAATACATACTAGAGAGCTCAATCAGTCAATTTATTAATTACAGAGTTAAACTTTGTTCTATATATTTTATCACATGATGCAAAATGTAGAGTTATAGAGTGAGTCTATGTCAAGTGAGGCGAAAATGTTTTTTTTTTCGGTGAAGGTTATAAGGTTAACAGATCTGATGATTTCCGAAGAAAAGAAAAAAAAACTTAATATCTAATGAGTTGAGAGGAAACTACTTAAATTGGCACATTTGCAACGAGAATAGGTATATTTGTAAAAAAAAAATGTGTGTATTTATAATTGCGGTAGGTACAACAGCCAGCCACAGACAAAGTTTTTATTATATCCTTTCAGTATTTCAATTATTATATTTAAAAAAAAAATCATAACAATACATAGCCTTGAACAACCAAACTGTATAACAAAATCTATTACTTAAAAATTAATGCTACTAAAAATAAAATAAATAGGCAGCATTCTAGATTTGTACATTTTAGTAAAGTCGAAGCAACGAATGCATATCGTGCGCATAATAATAATCGTTATTATTGGCACGTCTGCATGAAAAATTTAATGTTCCAACTGATCTCAAAAAGCTTATAAATGAAGATGAACACATTATTTTTTTCAAAAAAAAAAAAAATAATGTATCTTCATTTTTTTTTAAATTCAATAAATTAATTTAAAAAAAGCCGTGTTGTGTGAGTTACATAAGTAATAAGAATAAAAAAAGATTTTTAGTATAAAAATAAATAAATTTTTCCAAACGTCAGTAAAAAAACATGGTTTTACTACCAGAAAAACAAAATGAGTATAAAAACTGATGATGAGGATGAAGAATGAAAAAAAGGGATAATTTTTTTTCAATAATAAATGAAAACTCCATACATATTGTTCAATGACCTTTCTCTGACCCAACAACTGACTGCAATATCATCTATAAAAAAAACTGTGTATATACCTATACAAGTTAAAAGAAGAGTAAATTTAAGAATGTGTATTAAATGAAAGTTAGGATAATACAATCAGAAAAAATCTATATTATATTATATACTACATGTGGTGTCATAAATAAATATTGTGACTTGTGGAAAGTAGATTTCAATGTTGTTATTGTAATCGTATCGTGGAATTTTTTTTGGCAAAATTAGTCTTTTGTTGTCGTCATTGTGTGTGTCTGTCTTATTGTCTTGTGTTTTAAAGTGCATAATAATGTATATATATTATCATGCATTATTATACATATTATCTAAATATTATTATTGTAAGGTACCGTGTCGTACCGTGTGTGGTCTGTCACGTAATAAATGTACAATGTGTGTGAAGTCACTTTAAAATATATACAATATAGTTCACTCGCTGCTGCTTATTAAAAAGTAGTGAAATAGAATCTCTCTGCGACTTGCTTCAATGTCAATGTTAACAAGAAACTTTTCTTGATGTCTTGAATATATTCTCTATATATTATGTACACATAATGCATATGTATATCTTATAATACATGTATGTGTTATATGTGTTACCATGGCAACTTGTTTTTTTTCTTCTTCTTTCTCATCCGGTCTGTATCGTCATGCAACCAAAAAAGATGTATTCGAAACCAATTTGCTCTTCAATATGTGTGTCTCTCTCTCTATCTGTCAGAATATTTTTTAAAAAACCCTTTGGAACGATCGAAAACTTTTTACCTGCGTTGTGTGTCTATATAAATGTGTGTGGACTTTGTCATTGTTGTCGTCGTATATGCTACCAGTCTTACTGTCGTGTATAAATGTGCGTTGATATTGTTTCCCTGGTTGTTCCTCTATAACATCATCATCTTTGTCATTAATCTCAGCCTTCCTGTATA
>JAHZNC010004066.1:0-15923 GCA_027744095.1 Zhuqinia jingwanae | reverse complement strand
GCAACAGTCAGATCATTATGATACAATCAACCACTATGCCATTTTAATGACTCATCACAATTTTATGTATTTTCTCAAGATTTGCGATAACTTTGTACGGTCGGCATTTCCCAACAACCACAGAGCAGTCCATATTTTATTTTATTATATCTATTTTATTTTATATGTTTACTTTTGGGATGGGCTTATTTTCAACCAATTTTCAATGATCAATTCTCCGGCTCGCCTCGATTGATTTATCCTTAAATTGTTATCGATTCATCATAAGAATCATCATAATCATCATCATGTTTGCCTATTTGTTATATATGTAAGCTTTATTATTGTGTCACATTGTGCAAACATATTGATTCCATCACTGTGACACCATCATCATCCGCTCTCAACACAGTTACTTTACTCAGAATTTCCTTTTATGTATTCAAATCCTTGAGCCATTTACTAGCTTCGCTCTGTCTATTCCATTCCTTTTTAGCCCCCGCCGCCATATAGAAAATCCCCAAATTTGCTACGTCAGTTCAGTTCACCAATCAGAAATTCTTATCATCACATACGACTTGATTTGATAGAAGAAAAAAATCATTATAAAAATTGATATTGTAAAATATTAGCAAAAATTCAACTAAAATAAGAGTCTTCATTTGAAACTAGCACGCCATTTCAATGCATATTAACCTTAACACGTTTTAAAAACTTTTTAATCTTTTTGCTCAGGGATTAAGCTTCTCGAATTCTTGTTTCTAAAGCATTCAGTGAAACAATAGCAGAAAACTTTCATTGCATTTTCTCATATCATAAATGATGATGATGATGAGGGAGAAAAGCTCTATGCACATATTTTTTTTGCAACTCACTTTGTTTTAAACATTATTTGAAAATACAACATAAAGAATAATGAATTTCGTGACATGTGAGTTTTGAAAAAAAAAACGTTTAAAGATATCGCATTTCTCTTTTATACCTTTCGTACGTGACTTATCGTTTGAACTTTTACGATCTGTGAATGCAATAAAATCAACAATATTATTTGTGAATGTGTTATTTACTTGGTTGTTGATTTGCATAATAAACAGTACTAAATTCGTAAAAAAAATATTTAGAAAAACCATTCCTAACGCTGCAAAAAACTTGCAAAAGGTATGTCATATAGTCATAAAGATAGTGGTACTAGTAGTAGCGGAAATGGGAATAAAAAGTTGAATGGAATTATTTAGCTGACCCAACTAGGTATCAATTGCCAAAAAAAACAGCAAATTTTAGAGAAATCGAAACTTTTTATATATTTTTTTGTGTGCTAAATATCACGTCTACAGACGCGCAAATAAACAAACAAAAATGAACGGCACATTATGCTGCGTTCAAAAACGCAAGTTACCAATGAAGTTTTTTGTGTACCATTTCTGTGAAAAGTGGATACATAGTATATTTTTCCTGTGCTATAAACTTGTTAAAAAGTAAACATTTGTAGGATTTTTCGATATTTGTATATGTGTATATATAGCTTTGTAAAACCATTGTAAAAATGTGTATTGACATAAGATGGCAGATCTTGCAACCGTGTCAACACACAATCAGCCAATCCGATCCACACACACTCAAGTGGAGCAAATGTATATATATCTCTACTACCCGTTTTCTTTATTGCATCTTTTTTTTTCTTGAGTGACCTGACTTGATGAAGGAGATATATCGACAATGTGTTTGTGTGTGTGTGTGTACATGTGTGTAACCTTAGCTATATTATTATTATTTACCATGACTATGACTCTCACAGAAAGTCGTAATTATAAGATCAAAAAGATCTCCTTTTTTTCTTTTTGCTAATAAAAGAGAAAAGAAGAAGGACGTAATACAGGAAAAATGTCGTCAAGTGTGCACTAAGCATACACACTACATACACACGTATACCTACCTACTTTTCTTTTTTTCGCACAATAATAATGGAGCCATATAGTTTCTTTTCCAGTAAATTTGGGAAAAAAACCAAAAAAAAAAATTATCCCACGTCTTGTTGTGAGATAGATGATATACAATAATAAGTGTATTTGTCATAGGTACGGCTCTTGACTTGTTAGTAGACGGGAAGCGTGGAAGCCGTCATTAAATGTCTTGTTGCTACATAATAGGCTTCTATCAAATAACGAGCTACATATATACCTACATAACATACATATATACTTTTTTGCGTTTGATAGTTCTCTATCATTTGTGAGGTTCTCGTTTAGTGAAAGCAAAGTCCAGAAAAAAGAGGGTCATGTAACCACACGAGATAAAGTAACAATTCCTTAGAAAAATGTGTTTTCACCATGTCACCCAGGCACCTTCTTATATATTTTTTTTTACCTGTGATGATGATGATAATGATATTGAGTTACATTTGCTAGACACAAATCCAGACAAAAAAGTATTTAATTCCCAATGGAATAAGAGAGAGAGAGAGAGAGAAACGCTAAGTGCAAGTGAAATAATAATACTTTTATCTCTCTCGAAATTGGATAATGTAGAATTTATATCGTATGCTAATTCCGTTTTACATATGCTTACTTTGCTAAAACTTTTTTTTTCGATAAGAGCAAATACTTTTTTTTGGTAAGCATTTGTTTGCATTTCAACCCACATTTCATTCAGTAGAGAGGAACAGTTTAGTTCTTAACTTTTCTCAAAAAAAAGTAAAAAAAAGTTTGATGCTGCTGCTGCTGCTTCTTCTACTTCTTCTTCGTAATGATTACATTTTCCCAAACAGTTTTCTGGCTGAACTGTTGACTGATTCGGAAGTTGAGTTTGCTGAGTGACAATACATTACTACTACTACGTATTATTATGTTTATTTTATTATACAAGTTTCACAACTACTCATTCTACTATCTCATATCCAATAATATACATATGCAAACATAGTTATATGGAATGAGGAAAGTTGAATTTGGAAGTTTTTTTGTTGTTGTATGGGAGATTAGAGGAATATAGGGAAAGAGAGAAGAGGGAAATAAATAAAAAGTAAGAAGGGATAAAATGAGCATCACATCTCTCCCACACCGGCTAAACCAAGAGTAGTGGAAACAGCAGCATTGCACAATCATCAAATATAATCATCATCGACTTCTCCGTTTCTCAAGTGAATCCTTTTTTTCTCGTCTTCTTCTAGGAATTCTGATTACATGAGAAAGATACTTCCTTTTCTCAAGAATAAGAGTAGAAGCAGTAGTAACAGAAGACACATGCACATATAAGACACAAGTAGGAACGAACCGTGTAACACATTACATCACTGTTGCCACCACCGCACACAGACACATACACACACACTTACATAGAGTTTGGATGGTAAAAAGTGGAATATATGTATTTTATATGTGTAGAAAGAGAGAGAGAGAGAGAGAGAGAGAGAGAGAGAGAGAGAAATGATAGTGGAATAAATGGATGTATGTATTTTGTATTGTGTGAGAGGAGTTGAAGAAGTGCGACTCTCCACACATACAAAGGATGAATGTATATGGAAATGGAAAAAGGAAATGTAAAAAGCGAAGGGGAGAATAATACATGAAGAGTAGCAGCTGCATTAGCAGCAGGCGTTTCTGGCCACACTCGCAAGCCAACAGTTGGACCAATAAATCTTGGACTTGGGTGTCAACCATCGCGCCGAACAAGGAACGCTCTGCCACCCTCAGCCACACAAACTTTGCTGACTCCCTGCCCACATGAAAAAAGTTATTTATTTTTTTTTAAATATTATTATTATTATTTTCCTTAATACTCGCATATGTACATATGTATATATGCATGCATGCTTCACTCTTTATTTCCACGAAACAAGAAACTGTGGTGCTCTCTTGGTTTCTTTCTTTCTCTCTCTTTCAATGTGTTGTGTACGTAGCACACACAGAAAAAGAGACGCACACACACACAAAACACACATACACACAAGTATATATGTGAATGCACACACACACAAAAATATTTCATACGTGCCAATGTGTAACTTGATAACATGTGTATGGAATTACTTGCTCTCTTTTTTACTTTTCCAGGCCTTCCCTCTCCGTATTTCAAAGTACACACACACACATAATATTATTCTCTCTTTTTTTTCAGAAAAAAATATCTTGCTTCTTGCCAACAGTGTTGGTTGTGTCAGTTGTAAGTGTAAGTCTGTGTGTGAGTGTGGTGTTGGTCGGGTTCTTATGTGGTTTATATCTATATAACATGATATTATTATACTAGCAGTTATACAGATAAACAAGCATGCATGCAAAAGAATCTATGTTGTATAATAATAATAATATGTATGTTTTGTAAATGTGCATAATGTACCAACATGTTTTCATGCATTATCCAGCAAGCTAGAGTCAGAAATAGAGAGAGAGAGAGAGAGAGAGAGAGAGAGAGCAACGGGTTACTTACACTTTTGAAAAGGGATTTCCTGACACACAGGAACTTGACATGGTTTGTGTACAGAGAAGAGAAGAGAGAGCGTAGGGAATGGATACATGGTTTTAGCTACCTACCTACCTAAATGTGTATTTGTTGGATGCTAGAAACCCAAAGGATATTTTTTTTGTATGGAGAAATGTACGGGGTTTCCCTTTTCATTTCTCGCACCATGACATAGATGACTCTCATGAGTTTTTACGGGAGCTGTTGCCACTTTCGAGATATACACAAATGAAAACACAAGCTTGGTTTGAGAATGCGGCTTCGGAATTTGTTTCTCACATGAGACAAGTCAAAATGTTCATGATTTTTTGCGCAATGTATTATTCTTTGTTTTTGTTTTCATGTTATCACAAAATATTGTGGATTGATGCTATTTATGAGTGAATAGCAAGAAAGCCATTAAATTAAACATTAAAAGCTTGTATAAAAGTTTGCATTTTTCCGTTAAATACTTGTTGGGATACTATTTTGTGATTGTGATGATAATGACATAATAAAAATTTGAAATTAGAATCAAATCCCAATTTTTAAGACAGTATTTTGCAATTATTTTTTTGACATTTCATAGTTTGGCATCTTTCATTGAAGCAATTATAAAAGCAAGTTACAAATCTGCAATGGATTTTGAATCCAGTTTGAAAAACCCCTCTAGTTAGGCCTCTTCCAGGGTTTCTTTGTCCGAAAATTCTCTTATATATATTGAATGACGTGTTTCCCGATGATACAAGAGAGGGGAGCTAAATCCACTCGATGACGTAACGCAACATTATTTAATACTTGCACAAAAACATCATTTCATTGCTAAATAACAAAAAAAAAACAATTTAATTATTTACTATAATCAATAATAATATAATTTTATTCGATTTAATTCAGCAATTAAAAACTAGCTCATAATAATAATAAAAACTATTAATTAAAAAAAATTCTTTATAAGTGTCATTGAGATGGAGAATGAGATATAATTGTGTGGAAATGGGTGTCATTCTGAATCACCTGCCAATTAATAGGATAAATTTTTAATGTCTAATTAAAAAATTAGTTAGGGATGTGATTTGGAAAGTTTGATTATGTAAGATATTTTGCAAGTGTCACTGTCTAGACTAGACTAAATAAAAAAATTAAGCTATGAAAGCAATGTGAAATTATTTTCATGAAGATCATCAATAAATACCACACGCATGCCATGCATGCATGCATGTAATAAAAATAAATGCCAACAAATTATCACTTTATATAATTTTCATAATTTACATCACATATTTTTTTTTCATAATAATAAATATTATGCCTGTTATTATATGTATAATGGATACTTAGCATTTAATAAATTGACTTGGAGCCGGGGTTATGGTTGCCTGGTTACGATAATGCGTGTGACATATATCACGCTAAAATAAAGTCAGTCGTCGACAAGACTATTTCTCTCTTCTTCTTCTTTTTTTATGACACGCTACATAATTTTAAAGCAAGCGGAAATACATTAAATAGATTTTAAACACGAGTACCATCTCTGCCAAATCAGGATAAAAGCTGTGCATAAAAATAAAATGCGTGATGACAAAAAAAAGAATAGTTTGAAAAAAAAACACAAATCTGTACTCTACTCAAATTAATTTTAAATGATGCGTTAAAGTGTTTTTCTTCAACCCAAGCTACGTCAACATTTTTTTCTTCCTGTTTTTATTTTATTTTATTTTTTCACGACGATGACGGTATATTTACATTTCGTCTCTCTCTTTTTCGGTGCTTTTTTATTATTGTTATTTCAATGTTTATGTTTGTCTTGTGGAGACAAATACATGAGCTAATAAAAAAACATTATGATATATTTATATACATATTTTCTCTCTCTCTTTGCCTTCTAAAGTTATAAAGACACAAAGATAGAGATAGTCAGAAAAAATAAATAAAGATGACAAATAAAAAGTGAATAAGTGGAAAAATGTGTGGAAAAAAAGCCAAGATGACAAAGACGACGAAAAAAAAGCCAGGAAGAAGGCAGGGATTCGTGGTTGGGTACGGGGTGAAACCAATGGGCACTCGGCGTGCTCATTAACGCCCAACGGCGCTACCAAGGGCCAGGAAGGCGGCTGCTTTGCCACTTCTGACAGTGCCCACAAAACAGCTAGTTGCATCCCAAGCACAATATACACAATATTATAAGCAAGTACATAAATATGTACATAATATGCACACACTCGCATAATAATATATTATACAATAATGTATATATACATTCATACATGTGTGTTTGTGTGAATGCCGTGGTGGTGGTGGTGGTGGTGAGACAATAATTTTATTATACACACTTATGCAAGTACGTACATAGTGTTGTTGTTGTTACTTGTATGTCTCTCCTTTTCTTACAAACACATTTTATTCTCCGTACATAACACATGCATATTATCCACATATTGTTGTACAAGTGCCAAGTCAAAATCTTGTCTTGATATGCATTGTATGTGATGTAACTTGTCGATTCTAAAAAAAGTGGTAAGCTGGCATATACACACACACAACTTATTACATATATCGGGTTATTCTTCTGTGTTGTTTATATTGAATTGAAAGAGTCATGCAATAATATTAACAATGCATGACCATGTATATACATTTTTTTGTGAGTGAGACAAACAAAAAAGAAGTCTTGCTCTTCTATAAAATATATATAATGTTTGTTGCTTGTGTGTGTGTGTGTGTGTGTTGCAGCAAGTAGTAGGCAACCACAACAAGCATATCATCTTGAACAACATGATCATCACACCATACCGGATTACACACATACACACGTACTTGTGTTATACTGATAAGCAGAAATAAAGTGTGAGTTCTCAGTCATTGTGAACAATGCCGTGTGTGTAGCTTTGCTGCTTCTGCTGCTCCTACTACTTCTCCTCTCTCTCTCTGCCTATGCCTGCACAATGTTTCTCTCTGTAAATACAGTAAAGAAGCACATTATATTACTTCTTTTTTTATACAACACAATAAGTTTGATAAAGACTTGGATATAACAAAATGTGTGGTTGTGTGTGGCAAAACAGGAAACTTTTTTGCTGGTGGTGGTGGTGGTGGTGGTAGTAGTGGCAAAAAGAGCGAGTCAGCCACCACCACCACCAACACACCACATAACACAACACGTATATATACACACACATATATTTACTTGTTTCTCTCTCTCGCATATTATAAAAGTAAGCACATGTAATAATGCCTGGCTTGGCTCTCTCTCTCTCTCTCTCTCCGGCAGACAAGGCACGTTTTTTTACGGGGTCTCAACTCACTACTGCTATTATATGTATAAAGTGTATGTATAAGCAACATGAACACACACGGAATGAGAAGACTGCCAGTTTTTTCTTTATTCGTTGCATAATACATTACTTTTTTTCTTCTTTTGACAAACAATAGCATGAGACGGATGGAGAGAAAGGGAAACACTCCGGGCTCAACTTTACCCTCTCGTTCACACTATGTTCTCACTTGAAGAGCATTATTAGAATATAAGCCCAAGTAAAAGCGAAGCCGAAAAGAGTGAGAATACTGGAGGAACTACTGGGCTGAGCTTTAAAAAAAACCTCAAACTCAATGTGTATGTATGTATGTATGTTATACAGAATAGAAGCGAGCGATAGCGATTACGGAGAAGAAGAAAAAAAAGTTTTTATATTAGCCAGCCAGCACGTTGTTTGTTGGTGCGGGCTTTGTGTAACTTTATTTTCTGGATATAAATTGCCAAGAAAAAGTTACGCTCATCATGATGCATAAGTAGATATAATGTAGCTATAATAAAAACGTGCTTGCTTGCAAAAATATAGAGCATCATTATTATGTACTTGTAAACAGGGACAATGTATACACACATATGTATTGGGAGAGATGGCTTAAATAAAGCAAGCAAGAAAGAGAGAGAGAGAGAGAAAAGAAAGAAAGAGGGTTTACGAGGTAAAAGCTTTGCTTGTGTGATTTTCTCTTTTACTTGCTGGGTGGGTAGGAGCAGCAGTAGCAGTAAAGTGGATATTGTATGTGTGTGTGTGTGTGTGTGTATGTAAATGTAAGTAAGTATGTGTGCGTAGGAGCGGTAGATGCTGTTTTTGTTGCTGTTGGTGAATTACTTACATGTCACAAAGCCAAGTAGGCAAGTCAAAGATGTGTGTTGTATCAGACACATTTTGGTGTGCCAATGTTACACCAGAAAAAGGAAGGAAAGCAGGCAAGAAAAGCATTGCCATATCACCACCATCACAACCACCACTACTGCCAAAAGCATTGTAAATAAATGAAAGTGGCTAGCTAGGCAAACCAAGTATTTTCATCCATCCATCCATCCATCCGATTGCCCGCTTTCTTTCTCTCTCTCTCTCACTTTCGTAGTACGACAAACGATATTATTATATGATGATCATGATCATGTAGCTTCAGCAGCAGCCAGAAAAGCATGTAAAGTCGAGAGTGAGAAAGAAAGACAAAGAATATGTGAATGTGAGCAAAATGCGACAGGGTCTGGTAGCAATTCCTGCAATGTTCATGTTCCATCCAGCAGCCAGAAAAAGAGGCTGCTTTTGCCCAAGTGCTGCTGCTGCTGTTAGTGATTCTGGAAAAAGGTTTTTCCTTGTTTTTGTATGGGAAAGAAGAAAAGAGAGAGAGAGAGAGAGTCAGAGATATATTGTTGTGGAAAGGGCATAAAATAATAGCTGTGTTCTGCTTCTGTTGCTAAAGTTTTGTGAATCCAGTAACTCGCTCAGCTCAGCTCATTCGTTTCGCTCTACTCCTACCACGGTTGCTGCGACTTGCACCACTAAGAGCTGTAAGAGATGACATTATATCATTATATAACATGATACCTCTCGGATACGAAACGAGTGAAGAGAAATACTTTCCGTGTGAAACATAGTATAATGTATGTGGCAGGCAGGGAGAGAGAGAGAGAGAGAGAGTGAATACACAGCTGCTGTAACTTCACTTCTTCTGAAGTGACTGGTCCAATCCCAGTGCTCCATTCTCAAATATGTACACACATAAAACACAAAAATGTAAAAGCTGTTGCTGCTCTCTGTTCTTTTTTATATGACTCCTCTCTCACTCTCTCTCTCTCTCTCCCTACCTAATATAATAATAATACAAGTACGACGACGATATGTGATGTGTAATGTAAGAGGAGAGCGTGTCTCTCTCCGTGTATTTCTTGATGTGAGATTGTGTGAGCAGCTCTGGTGTGAGCTCCTCTCGTCTTCTTGCCACCAATACCACTGCTTCGTCAAATGCTCTGACTTGCTTTACTTTACTTTTTTTTTGGCTCAAACGAAAATGCTGCTCTGCTGCTTGCTGATGATGATGATCCGTATGTATATGTGTGTGTTGTATGCAGCACCATCGTCACCACACTCTTCTACATAGTTTGTTGCATGGTATGAGCGTTTTCTGAACACACTCACATACAAACAGACACTTCTAAACCCACCACCATCACCACCACCACCAACCACTGCTGCTGCGACTACTAGCACTACTTACTACAGACATAACACTCATGTTCACGGCTTCCCTATCTCCCATTCCTCACACTGACTTCAACCTGACACTGTGAAAAAAGCCAGAGAGTGAGTGAGAGAGAGAGAGCCACAGAGCTACAGAGCTTTTCTGTTGAGCCACACAACTCTGCTTCTGTTTTTTCCCTGTTGTTCCTCTTCCACACTATATGGCACGACTCATCATCTTTGGGTACCAGTGACCAAGTCAGTCGAGTCGTCGTCGAGACTTTGAATATATTCATCATCCATCCTCTTTCCACCAATTTCAATACCAAAAGGCATACAACACACACGCTTTTTTGCATTTTTATCCAATATTGCTTTGTTCTCCGATTCGGAAGGAAAGAGAGAAAAAACACGGTGTTGTGTCTTTCTGTGTGTGTGCGCGCATTTTTGTGTTAATTTTTGACAGGTGTCAAGTCAACAACTTTTAAGATATTTTTTTTTTGCATATGGGAATGATCGCAGAAAAAATTATTGAAAAATCATATGCAAAGGCCTGATCTTTGCATATGTAACAGATAAACTATTTTTCTCACACAATAAGCTATAGCTGTGAACTCAAGTGAGAACAGTTTGGAACAAAAGTGTATACTTGAAACAAAACCGTTCGTTTGAAAAACAAAATAAAGTGACACTGGAATTTTATCGAAAACAAAAAATTGTGTGTGATTTTGATTTTTTTTGTGTGTGAATAAAAAAAATGTGCAAACTGTCGCAGTAAATATGAGAAACCATGGAGGCCCCTTGGTAACTACATAGTTGGGCCCTTAATATGCAGTATCCCTGTAGAAACAAAGTGGAAACTTTTTATTGGAACTCGAAAAAAATCATTGTACATCCTTCTCCAGAAATCAACATGAAGTGTTGTACTCTTTCCTCGTATTTAATTTTCATTCAAAGGAAAGAGACACTAAGTGACATGAAAGACTTTCAACCTATTTACCGTTTATGACGCCCCTAATGTCAACCTGGTAAACTACTGTGCCTACAATAGCAAAAAAAATTCAAAAAAAGAACTGTTAATTGTGCGAAAAAAATGGGATTTATAAAAAAAATCAACAATATTTTTTAAAAATCTCTCTGCCATGTCTCTAATTTCAAATGTAGCCCCAATAATTTATTTGGATGCATTCATTCATCTGCAACCTTAATGCAAAACAAAAGTCTCCTTTGATTAATTTGAATAGTGAAACAAAAAATAATAATTAAATGGACACACACAAGTAAACCAATTATTTCCAGAAACAAAGGAAATGAGACGAGGTTAAAACAGAAAGTTCCTATTTACAAATTATCCATACAATTAAATAAAAAAATAATTCACGACGAGACACAAAAAAAAACTTTCTTTTTGGAAGCGTCCAACAGCAAAAGAGCATTTACACATGCAAAACAAATTGCTACAAAAAAAGGAGACAAATTTCCAAAAGTGTCCAAGATACAAATTGACAGCCAGAGCCGCCAAATAACAACAACAACAACAACTCTACTCTACACATAACAGTGCATCAGGAGCAGCAGCAAACTTGAAGCCGAAGCATATTATTATTTTGACTAACAACTCTATGTTCCCTGGGAAAACAAAGTTTTTTCTTCATTCTGTGCTGGACATGCAATTTTATTTATTGAACATGAGCTGTTGGAATTAAGCAAAGCTAATTGACAGACTGCCCACACCACTTGTCATCACATTAAAATTAACTACTATACTATTTTACTGTTTGTCAAAAAAAAGTATAAAAATATTTTTTTGTTTGGAAGTTATGTGTCGCGACAAAAAAGAAACTTTATCATAAAAAAAAAATACATGACGAGTTTCGGTTTTCTAGTTCATCCGGTAATTTCCATATGAGGACACAGAGACGACACTACAGTGTTTTAACATACAATAAAAATAAAATTGTATGCCAAAAAATCAAAATCTTTTCTACTATATTTTGTGTTCATGTGCGTTAGAGACTTTGAATATTTAATGAACTAATACATCATCATCATCATCATCTATACAAAAAGTTGACATAAAATAAACTTTTTTTGAGCAACAAAGTGAAAATATTATGTGCAATGTTACTTCATTGAAAAAAAATAACTTTTTTCAAATGAAAACTAAATCATCATTATTATTATTATCGAATATATAGTCAAAACCACTACAAAAATCGTTTTACTTGTATGTACTTCGCCTGCTGACTACCTATTTCACGCAGACAGGGAAATAAAAATAACATACAGAGAGAGAGAGAGAGAGAGAGAAAAAGATAACATAAACGCACGTTTCATTTTGGGAAATATTATTAAAATAAAGCGAGAAGGGAAATACTCAACAAAATCCCCGAAAATAATACTCCCAAACGGGAAAAAGAGGAACACGTACGTACACAACATAATATACAACATACATACCTACATATACGGCGGCGCCATCAACAATATACATACTTTATCTGTTGAACTGTTGAACAACAAAATCTTATCATCATCAGTATTATTAACAAGACTACTACAAGGAACAATATTCAATCATCAAACCTCTACAACACACAACATCATCATCAACATCATCAACAGCAACAAATCGATACCATTATATTTACTACTACTACTACGCATCTCACTCTTTTTCAAATATATTAAATAATTCAATCACAATTAAATATTATCAGAAAATAAACTCAAGTAGTAAAAAAAAATTTCTTACTTTGCTGCTGAATGCCAAAAAAAAAAATAACCAAAATTACAAAATATTGTAAGAAATATTATTATCATCATCTCCCTTTCTCCAAAACCACCACCACCATCCATCACCACAAAGTCTAGAAAGACCAAAGAAAATAGTCGCTTACTTCTATTATTATTATTATTGTTACAATATTTTTAACCTTTTCACTCTCTCTGGATAAATTTCCCTATCAATATTTTGTGCCAGGCACGATCTCTGTATTCCCTTCTCAACAAGCAAAAGACTTATATATTTACATACATTAATTGCGTACTCCTTGAGGAAAGAGACAAACAAAATTTATATTTTGGTTCGTGTTTCAACGCGACAAACATTCTGGATTATCGCCGCGCACCGAGACAAACAAACAACGTGTATCTGGGAGTCACGTAATCCATCATACTCACATACAATTATTTTGGTGGCCGACCACGTCCCTCTTTTTTTTTTTTGCAAAACGTTTACTTGAACTGGAAGAATCAATCGCCTTTTCTTCATTAACATCATCATCATCATCATTATCAGCGTCCTCTTATGTTGTGCAGAACATCAGAAAACGTTATCAGTTCTCCTTATCTTTAATTTATTATTCATCAAAATAATAGTAATATCGTTTGTAATCCTGGTCATTTAAACGGAAAACCAATTCTTCTTCTTCTTCTCTCTGCTCACATTTTTATCTTTGCGTTTCTTCAACTCGGGTTTCCATGTGCTACTAGCATTGCCACATGAATTACTACACCAGTTGTAGTAACAATCATTGTAGTAGCACAACTACTTGCTAAACAAAGCAACAAAAGTCAAGAAGAAGAAAACGTGAAGGAGATATATAGAGAGTGGGAGAGGGATATGAGCTCGAGATAGATAAAAAATACAATGCTACTTTTCTTATCTATCAGAAGCAGCAGCAGCAGCAATACTACTACTACTACTACAATAAACCATTATTCGATGCAAATATTCAAATTAAGGTGAACATTTTCACTTGTTAATTTTCTGCTCCTTTTCCCACTTATAATAAGTTATAAAGTTGGACATACCCAAAAACATAATCAAAGTGGAGCCAACAACATAATACTTAAATACGTACTTTAGAGCTACTACACACACACACACACACACACACACAATAATAATAACTAGCACATAATTTTCGGAACTGCCGTCGTGTAGAAGTAGTAGTGTTGTCGTTTTTGTCATTCATCGTCACACACCACACATCATCATCACTATTATTATTATCGTTATATAAGTGCTTCGCCCCTGTGAATTTACTCATTTATTGATTGCCATCCTTGATGGCCAGTGCAAGTCAATAATAATAATACGAGAAAAAAGATAAAACTGTGTTCTTATATATTTTCCTTCAGTTTTGTGAAGACAAGACGACGGGAAATAATATTTCCCCTTATACTGTTGCTCCGCTACAAAGGGAAACTTTATAATTATTATTATAGTCAGTCGTGATTAGTGTTTAAAAATATTAGTGCTTTAAATATTTAACGAATTTCCTCTCTGCTGTGAACAATTATTTTTTTTGCAATAGAGATCAATTAATTTTATTGTCAAAAAAAAATATTCCCCCCCTGAGCATCATCGTCGACATTGATATTATTATTTATTGGGAACCACTAAGCCAGTAATATTTTCGAGGTGGAAAGCATCGGCTCAATGCGTTTCGAACCTCCAGTCTCACTTGTACCAGAAATGGCGTTTCCGCCATTCCTTTTACCCAGAGCTCCACCAGCAGGACCTGCAGATTTTAGTGTGTCCTCCCTTCTCAGCCAAAATCCGTACTTACCATTGGGTGCACCAGGTTACCCTTTGGTCCCAAAGTTGGGTCCTTACCCACCACCTCCAGCACCTGGATCTAATCCATCGGATGATCTCAGAGTCACATTTTTTTTCCGACTTCGTATACATAATTAACTATAATTTAAACAAAAGGCTAATATAGCAAAGAAATCAGTGAACATGTGCATCAGTAATAGTGCGTAACTTGAACAAGGCGAGCAGCATCAACCGCATTGCTATTGCCGTTCTTTTTTTTTTCGTTCAGCAAGCATCATGATTGAGAGAAGCATCATACAAGGGCAATGTGAAACATCAACCAAAAAACTTGCCATGCTGCTGCGACGACCGTGCTGCCTGTTTTAGTCTTTTAATATTTATGTAGGCACACACGGTTTGTGTCCTGTTCATTCACCCAAGTTTAACACAACAATGCTAATACTTGGAAAGTTTTTCCGAAATTTTGGGCTAATTCAAATTAGGCAATTTTTGCAAAAAAATCTAAATAATTAAACAAAACAAAAAACGAAAGTGAAACGTAATGTAAAATATTCAAAAAAAAACTATTTCTGGATTCTTACTCAATCTCTCAATTTTATTTGTTTGGTATTTTAATTTAAGTTTCAATTACAATTTAAATGCTTAAATTTAACATTGACACTGAAGTAAGTAATCATTTCCATTGTGCAAGCTAAAAGTGTCATAAAAAGAAATAACTTGTTATTGATTGTGTTGTTGTTAGTGATATTGCAATGGAAATTAATTGCGTCGTTATTAATATTTTCTGCATCATAATAATTATACAGACATTTAGCTACTTTTATTTACCAAAGAAAAAAAATTACTTGGAAAAATCAAACAATCCATTTGTAACTTCATAGTCACAAATGCAAATATGCAAAATGACGGAGTAAATCTTAATTTCCTGTCTTTTTTCCTCATAATCTTTACCAAAATAAAGAAAAATACAAATGAGCCAAAAAAACTAGGGAAACCATTATTATCGCATTCCAACGAGTGGATATATATATATATTATATGGAGGTACAATAGCATCATTATGTATTCATCCACAATCAGTTTCCAGTCGCCAGTAATTGGACTGTTGCTGCTGGAATGTTTTTTTTGTCTTGATGGAAACGCGGAACGCAATTACATTAATGGCGTTTTTGGGTTCCATGGTCGTTTGTTGATGATGTTTAAGTTCTGTATACCTCTAGAGACGTTGTTGCATATTATCTTTGTTCTTTTGAGAACATTACAAGTTTATGAATTGATACACAAACTTTGCATAAACTGAGCACAATCAAAAGGAATCAACGTGTTATTGCCGTCATCATAGTAGTTGTTGTGGCTGAAACTGTACTCCATACACACCAAATTATTATCGTTTCTAGAGCAAAGCACACTGTCGCCATTGCAATTATTTGCACTCATGTTTACTC
>JAHZNC010004065.1:0-13981 GCA_027744095.1 Zhuqinia jingwanae | reverse complement strand
TCCTCAAAAAATTAGCAGTTTTTTTCTTCAGTAAGAGACTTCATCAAAGAAAACGTTCAAATGTTGGAAATTATACATACATATGTATATACCTATGTGGAAATTTGGATGCATATAGGTATCAGAGATCAAGTGTCGCTCACTCTTCACACCTACAGTGAACGTTACAAAGGAAATTCCTAGAATTATCACGAATAAAAATGTTTCAAAATATATTTTTACACTCAATATATAATATATTTAAAGCTATTTGAATAGTATTGTATTCTTATTTCTTAGTGACTTTATTTGTACAGTATAAAATGCATGTAGTTATACACCTATCATTTCATGTTTTAATACATACATAGTTTCGCGGCTTCACAAGATTTTTTTTGCAGTCGTTTTAGAGGAACGGATGAATGAAAAGGCTTTGTTTGTTTGTTTCATTCATTGTATTTGGTTATAGTTTTACTAATACAGAAATAACACAAAAAATTCACGGAGCCATTCAATATTTTCTGGGGAAAAAATGATAAAGTGAAGAGTAGTGCAGAGGAGGAGATTTGTAGATGTTTTTTTCCTGTACCAATCTTATTGTTGTTGTGTGAAATTGAAACAGGAAAATTTTGTCCACATCCTATAAGCCAAAAGCTAGTCCTTTTTCTAAACAAAAGCAGAAAAGAAAGAGAATATTTCCGTAGTGTTATACGTATGTAGGTTCATGATTTCCTATCTATTTCCCGAATAGGCTGAAACCCCAATTTTCATTTACATACTTACTCCAAGAATAAAAGTCAAATCCCGAATATTAAAAAAACATACTACGAATGTAGCATTTTGTCAATGTTTAGTGTTCTTGAAGGAAGGAAGATGCAGTCAAAACTGGAAGACTTCATTACAATTGTATCACAGCTTTTCACTCCTTCATATAGTCTAGGAAGCGTTTATATTTGTTAGGTATTTAGAAAAACAATTAAATCCATAATTTACAATATTCCATTCCATCGAGCATCAAAGAAGCCGGCAGATTGTTTTACCAGAATTCTTGGCATAATCAGCTTAATTGTGATAATTAAAATATACTACATGGTTTAAAACTCCATTTACTTAAATCGATCGAATATATGAATGATATATGAATCATATGGTTTTTGTGGGCTGTCGAGATATTATTTTTATTTCAACATTGACTCCTTCCTGTGACAAAATTTGAATTCCACATGTATTTAAGCGAGAAAAAATATCAAATATCAAATTAATTTTTCAATTAATTTTTTTCGGGTTGTTTGTTTGTTTAAACTGAAACCCCAATCAAACTGGGGTTTCGGTCTTTTGCGAGGAAACTGAATGCACAGGACGTACATACCTATATTGAGTCTCAGCAGCGTGCATCGTGTGTTTGTTTGTGAAAGATAATGCTAATGCGGTTGTTCATCACTCACTAACATTACAAGCTGCCGCTGTAGTTTCGGAAGCAGAACTAATATAGCACCAAAACCCTAACTAAAAATCTCCAAATATGTCTTAGCAAATTTCAAGGACTTTTGAGTAAAAGGCATACTACATACATACTAGCTTTTTTTTGTCAAAAATATGGCCAAGGAGTATGTATGCATATATGTAGTGCATTATAGTTTATTTTACATAGTAGTTGGCAGTTGGTTTTGTTAATTCGAAACAGAACCAGTAAATGGTTTTTTTTGTACCAGTAGTATTTGCAATAATGCCCGCTTTGTTCGAAATTTATCGTTTAATAGCAAGCAGACCTGTTAACCTAGTAGTATAACAATTTCATACCCTCGTTCTCTCAATCATTTATGCTGAAAGGACGAGCATCTAGATAATACACACAAATTTATGGCTACGTATGACTGGGTGGGAAATGGGATATCCGAATTTAGCGGAATCCTTGAATTTAAAAACGTACAACTTTGAAATGCCTGCTAAATATATGATTATTAGGGACACACAAAGGCATAAAACGAATAAAAAGCACAATGCTCAAATTAAGTATGGGTAACCCTTTATGTTAACTTTTCATGACAAAATAACACAAAATCCTGAACGAGTTGGAAAGCATTAAAGGCATAATGAATATACCGCATTGAGAGAGCATAAAATAAAATAAAATGTCGCAGGATAGTGTTCCTAATTTTGTATGTTTAAGCAAGATTTTTAAATATTATTTGGACAAAAATTTAGACTTTTAACGTCAGTACCAGCCTTTTGATTATATCGTATACCCATCTTTTGTAAACAATTTATTTTTTTCTAATGTGTACACGCTAGTGTAGAAACGACAAAGTAAACAACTGAAAAATTTGCTAATATTGTCATTTTACATAATAGTTCATATAATATATTTTTCAAAACTGGTAAACAGCTATGTAGGCAAGCAAATGAATGAGTTTCTGAGCGACTTCTGAGCAGAAATTAGTGGACATTAAGACACACTGGCGATATATTTTACATATTTTAACGTAAATTCGAGTTATTATTTGACACTTTTTTGATTATGGAAAAAAGCATTAAAATGTTTTGGTTTTGAAAAGCATAATGGACAGCCTCAAAAAGGCATAAAGTGGTTCTCTCTAATGCACAACCACGGTGCATTCACCGGTCGTCAAATAAAAATAAACATTAAATGCTTTCATCTCCATTTCACTCAGTAGACGACTGGTTAAGATTTTGAAACAAAAGGTTTTAACATTGGAAGGTAAATGGTAATATATTTAATGTATATTCTCCATAGCCTGCATGGGGAAAAACTTTCTTCTTCATAATGAAATGAATCTAAATCAAAAAAGACAGGCTCTAAAAATAACTATTGATGCGGTTATAAATTTTGGGTTGACGATCATAGATCCACATTTGTAATCTTTATCACTTACCTATCGCTGCCTACAGAGAACAGAGAAATACTCTTTTGTCAACAAGAATAAAAAATGGATAGGATGATGGCGATATCAGTTTGTAGAAATCCAGTAGTCATATTAAATTGGATGATGGCTTTGGAAAGGTTAGAATCCTAAAAGTCGGGGGAAGTTCCAAGATAACTGCTTTGTTGCAAGCCAAGTTTGCACTTTCTTGGAAATCCAAGTCACTTCTACTGAAGCGCCCAATAATTAAAAAAAAATGTTTTCATAACATCATGAAAGTGTGTCCTCAAAGTGATGTCGTCATCGTTGTTATCATCGCCACCTCACAACATTTTATACACACATGAATTCCACGAAAAGGCTTAAGCATTAGGATGATAGCATGAGAATGAAACAAATTTGTGGTGAACGCATAAAAATTCTTGCGCACTTATCATCGCATGTGTACAGCAAGTAGCATATATGAAATACGAAAAGGGGGCAGATCAGACCATTCACAAAAAACATTACGCAGCAACAGAGCTGCATTACATCTTTGACTATACTGAAAGAGGGAACAACGCAACGTTATGCTGATGAGATGTACATATTGCGTTGTCATTCGCCTCCAAAAAAGAGCACACTTGTTACTCATGCGTCCTAGTTCTAGGTCTTCCATGAAATGGTAAAAATTGCTTTAACCCACGCACCAAAAGAACTAGAATCGCTTACATTTTTCCTCATTTAATTGAGTAATTTTTGACAGCGAAGCGGTCAGCATGCATACATGTCTGGAATTCATTCATTACATTAGCTCACATAATCATTTTAGCAGCTATGAACAGTTTGAGTATGCTTTGATTTTGACATGTTTGTCCGTATATCTTTTATGTTGTGGTAGGTTACGTAAATTTAGGTACGTTGAATTTCACAACTCTCATACTATTTCCACACAACAACAACAGATCAGATTAAATACAATGAGCAACAGACCCTACTGGATATATTCATTTATTTACATAATATACAATATATAGCAGCCCTAATTAAATTTTGAATTAACATGGATTAAGGATACTCATGCATGGAAGTTTCAGCGGCGTTTAAAGTATTAAATTAATACTATTAATGCATACTTAGTTTTTATACTGGCCCAAGCTCGGCAGTTGATAATGTTTTTTATGATGATAACACAAAATAGTAAGGGTGAATAATGAATAGCTCGTCTCAAAAAATATCATCCTTGCAGCTTTCTCAATATTATTCCTATGCTCATCAACATGTACCAAACAAGCGTTTAAATACCTGGGTATTTACGTAAATATCTAAAGCACATATATGTATATGTCATACGTCATTTTTCCCTTGTCTTCTGCTACAACTACTTTTAATTTCTTCATGNCAACTACTTTTAATTTCTTCATGACAGCAGCAAAGAATCATGTTAAAACACAAATAGCATTGTTTACTGATGCATGAAAACTGGTCTGCATGTATTTCTCACGTTCGCAAGTAACATGATACTACACTTATTATTATTCTGATAATTATTATTATATTATTTATAAAGAGAGAAGAAAACAAGTAGAATGGCAAGTAAATGATGAATCATCAACTGTCTCCAATGCAGCATGATTTTGGCTGGTTGTTAGACTTGTTCTACATGAATAACACTTGAAAAATAAATATTCCTTGGGTTGGTATAGGGTTAGAGTGAGAGTGTGAGTCATTCTGAGAACAGGAACAGCAAATTGCAAAGGAGACAGGAGGAAAACAGTGAAAACTTTGCCAAAATAATCGGAGAAGCCATTAGCCATTTATAAAATAGTAAAGTGTATTGAACTAATGAACTGATTTCCACAGTAGTAGAAGTAGCTGTGTAACAGATGGAAAGTTGAAAGTATTGAAGTATGTATCAGTGGATAATGCAATTTGCTAATTGTAGAAAAGCTCTAGTCATCACAAGACCATAGTATAGCGTAGCTAATACGACGAGTTTTCCTTTATTATTTAAGTGTCGTTAAGTTTGAAAATGTGTACATGTGCATCACAGCCTCGTTTTGCTCATATGGGACCAATATAACCAAAAAGAAATTTTAACAGTTGACATAAATAATGGTCGTAATTTATCGATATACCTACATCTGAGTATTTCACATGAAATTTACACGAGTTTGATGAGTGGTATTAAATTTTATGGATTTTTAATACGAAACAGATTAAATAGAAACCCATCCATATTCCCACTAAATAAAAAAGCACGTGAGTGTAGATATGTAAATGTTTATTATTGCACCCAATCAACTTTGCTAATACCCTGACATTCATTTTCACGCTTGGTGTAAGACAGTAGCAGGAAGTAGCAGTTTACAAACCCCACTGGCATGCTAAATACATGTATACCTGTTCCGGGGGAACGTAAGAAAAAAAATCAATTTTGCAGTTAAACTATTGTTTGCTCATGTTTTGTCGAAAATGTTAGAGATACTATTAGCACTTGGAAAATATATTATTTAACTGGTGACGAATGGGTCTATCATCAGTTATCCGTTCGTGTTCGTTAATGTTATCTTGTACTTTATTTATGTGCCTTTAATCTCAATGCATATAAGTACATGTTATATACTCATGCTTTGTATAACACATACATAAGTAAAATGATCAAATATCATGCATAAAACTGATTGAACTATGTGGTACTAAAGCAGTCTTCGCAACAATGAAGCATGTACACCTGGAAGGAAGGAGGTGTTGTCTGCAATGCCTTTTAGGGGCAAAAATGATGCACACGTGGATGAATCAACATTCCTTTTCTTCATTTCATCTCACCTCCTCACCTAACCATCTTAACTGAAAAACTACTAGCTAGATGTAAAACTAAACAGAGTAGCCAACAGGCAGTTATGCATATATGTGTCTGTTTGTAAATTTATTGCTACATAATACATATCTGTATTCACATTTGCTGAAATGGAATGGGGAAAATGCTTTGTATAATTTTGCGTCTTTTTGTAACGAAGCCATTATGAAATGGGTGTATTGTGCTGTCTAGAAAAGAGAATATGAGAATGAGAAGTGGCACTGTTATTTTAGAATATTCGGTTTGTAAATTTGTCTTTGAACAAACTTAACAGCTAAAGGCTTTATAATATGACAGCTATAACTGAACAGAAGAGGTAGCACAAAAGCTGACATAAGCAATGTCATGATGATTATAATAATCGATGATGAGTAGCTACTGGACACATCTTAATGTGTTAAATGCTCAAATTATCGATCTGGTGAGGTGAAGTTATGTTATTCTACTATAGGGCTAGGCATACACGAGATAATATCATTATTAAATACACCAGGTAATAATTACCTTAGCTGAGTAGAGTAACACATGAAGGCTTTAACTAATATCTTTAAATAAAAAAATTAGTGAATGTGCATTATTCAAGTAACATAACAAGCTGTGGAAACTAATAATTAGAAGACGGCGGTCAAGTCATTTAAGAATGTTTAATGATGACATTTTAACTACTTGTTTCAAAAGTGAAGTACATGGTAAATGCACCCAGCTGCCATTCACCATACATTCACTCTTCAAAGTTATCAATAAGTAGTAGTAATAAGTTAAATAACAATGTTGATGCGCCATCATGATAAGATCATGAAACGTTTATTGAAAACCAGACTACCAGACATGTTTGCATCAAAAACTATTGATGTGTTGAGTTCTCACTTAAAAGCCAATAGGTACACATATGTATGTACATATTTATGGCCACTCGATGTTTTTGTAGTGAGGGTTTGCAGTTTGTGACATGTCATAAAAATTATTGTTTTGCAAATGCCAAAATCATGCCATACAAGCAAAAAATGGGAAAATCAGCAGGCAAAAGGGCTGAGCGACATAGCATTGGCTGTAAAATCGGCATCCCTCATTCAAGTGCGAAAGTAAAAGTATCCTTAAAGTATCGAAGCGTGGTATCTTAAAGTATCATTATTATAATATTTTCCGGTCCATAAGTTTGAAGTCCATGAGAGAGCCTGTAACTCGAAGCTTGGAGTTCCTGAAAATCGCATAAGCCTCATCTCAGTTGGGTTGAACCTCATGAAACGAGTAACATTTGAGGCATATAACTTGTCTTCCAATATTTTAATTTTATGCAGTTACCGCTTTGCAGCTTTATTATCCCGTTTTATACGCTCTAGTTCTTGTCCCCGGTCATAAAATTTGTAGACTTTCAGTTACACACCTTAGACTTGAAACGCTTTTCGTTTTAAAATAAATGATTACATATTACTGCATACGCATGTCTACTCTTGAGTTGAGAAGTACAATCGTGAAAACGGTGTTGCATATATATTTTATCTAATTGCGACGGGAGGAAACAGACAAGTAAGAATGCCAAACTATTTTATGACAACGGCACTAAAAAATTAACGAGTGCTGATAAAATGGAAACGGCCAACAATTATTTTACTTTGAAGACAGCGCTTATTTAAGACAACGTTGACATAAGTAAATCACGTAAATAGACTCTTAAAAACAACCAACTTTATCATTATAAATGCCATAAAGTGAGATTCAATTTACGCAACGCAATTTGTAATTATTACCCAAACTTCCGTTTTCAATTAGATCCCCCGCGCACATTATTGACAATTATTTTTTAGTAATTTTTTCAGAAATAATGGACGACGTAACCTATTTATTTGCTGTAAAATTTGAAACAATCTCAAGGAATTGATCAATATTCCCATTCACAAAATCATCAAAAATATCCCTTCCTTATGAAATGATAATTTCAAAGGTCAACTCCATTAATTGGCATTGTGTGTGATTTTAATGGTACATGCATGCAAACCATCATAAATGATTCCGCGTAAGTTATGATTTTTGTTCTTCATCCATCGTGCACAAATAAGGTAAAACCAAGACGAGTACATTGAGCTCTTTCAGACATTACTGTCCAATTACATAAAACGTAACAATTGACCACCTGCAGTGACTTCCTCATTAGGGGCGCAATATGCTGACGATTTCTTTTGTGTTAAATAAGCTTAGCTCTAAACACTAGAAAAACTTTAAGCTTATTAATTCTTGGAATGACCAAACACAGAGACAGTTACCAAAACAACAACTTGTTGCTCTGTGTGCACTTTTTGTTCATTTTTCACCTTAAGAAATTAATGTGGCCTGAAATGTGAGCAACGCGTAATATGATAATGAAATGAGTATGTGCACAATGCACACAGTGTACTGTACGACAATATATAAGAACACCACCATTATTAGTGGAAACTTTAGCGGATATGGTTACGTGGGTGACTTTTCTTCTGAGAAAAAAAATCCACATACAACATATATGTAAGCCCTTTAAAATTTATTGCCTAAGACGCTGTTGTGCCCTAGTACTACGATTATGATTTTTTATATACATGAATCTTAAGCCAACTGATCATCTGGTACTAAAAAATCTGCATCAAATGTTGAGACTTGAAGCAGAAAAACAATATATGGGGATATGATTTTTTTTTTAAATTAGAACAAACTGCTTTCTACCAGGTTTATAACGAAATAATCCACTTTTTACGAAATGAAACATGATCTGGATTCTGGATGATATTCTTCAGCAGTTTAAAAAAAATGTATTTCTCTTATATTTCGCCATGTGGAAATTTACTTGTTACCAGCAGCGTGTTCATTCGTGTTCGTAGTAGGTAGTGTTAGCATTAGTACACATGTTACATACTAGTACGTGACTTCTTCCAAAAAATGAGAACCATATTTGGGCACGCTCACAAATCTTTGTACAATGATTACTAACATGATTCGCGATTATCTATATGAGTCTAGACGATTTAGTATGAGTACAATTTGCTGCAATATATTTATCATCCAATTGGTAATGTTAAACTACTATAAAGGAGCATACACTCAAGATCATTTTACAAAAAAAGGACTGAAACAATTGTTCTTGTAATGGACTTATTTTAAATTTACATTCATATGATGAATTATCATTTAAATTTGGGTTTTTATGAGTTATTGTTATTTTAATACAATAATATCATATTTACCATTTCATAGACGTCCATTATCTCTGGATCATTCCGCATTGATGATGTAATTTCCGATGGAACTGTTACACTTCTCCGAAATATTTTTGGTTTTTTAGTCAACTCACTCATCATTCGGAGAGACTCCGGCTCCGAGTCGACACTTTCACTTTTCAACATTGTCTTGAACATTTTTCCACTCATGTGGAACCACGAACACTATTGCATATATATGTTTATGTAAGTCTGTTTTGTAATTGCTCAGCAATTTTTTTTAACAAACGCTTCTCAAGTTGCACAAATGTTTGTAGCTATGCAAAAGACAACTTTTTAATCCAATCGATGATTTCTCTTACAGTGTTTTTCCCTCAAAATGTTTTCCGTTTATTGTGTTGTAAGGTAGGAACATGAGAAGAACGTGTACTCACCGCTGCACCACCACATCAACAATGATGTACTGTCATGTTTTTGTTGCAAACTAGATTAGTTTAACGCAATAAACATAAACAGACAAGCAAACCCAAACCCCACAGTCATATATACAAATATATGTATATATATGTTTAATTATGGAGAGCTCGTGATAATAGCAATAGCAACAACATATAATGATGATCATGTAGTGATGGTGATCATCATCGGTCCTCATTATAATGCCAATAATATGTATATCGTCACTACCAACCAACAGCAACCACAAGTCTTACACCACACTGTCGTGTTGTTGTTGCATACATACAACAACACACTCCATAATCAGATCAATATAATATAACAATAAAACATGTATAATGACACGGTTTCTATGAGACATAATAAATATATCTCTATATATAATCTGTGTACTACTGGACATAGGGAAATATGAGAAATGACGATGATGACGCGATGCGGCGACTCCTATAACTGGTTACTTGTCCAACACAGTTTCTTCAAGGTAATAAAGGAACTCCAACTCGAAGAAAAAACGACAGCTTTCAATATTTTTTCCAATGCCAGCGCTCACAATAAATAGTTATCAATTCGTAGACGCTTATAACAACGCACCATATATATGGTATATACATATAAGAATGTGCATGTATGCAAGTATCAATATCACATAATCATGATCAGACCAATTTCTAATTCTCTCTCTCTCTCTCTCTCCTCTCTCTCTCTTCAGTTTAGACGCGACGTTCTTTTCAGTGCGCTTTTCTTCATAACAGTAAAAAAGGATGATGATGAAGATGATCACAATGATGATGGCGTTGTCTTGTAATTTATAAACAATGAAGAAAAGGTAGTTAATGTATTCATTTATGTTCACATTAAATTCGCAAACGAATACAAACAGGAACACCCAAAGATTCCTTAATTACTTTCAGCCTGCCTAATATTTTTTTGGTGCGTGTATACCTGCGCAATCGACTCATACATACATACAATTTATACGACGACAACAACATCAAGTGATGCAACGTAAGTCAACAGTGTATGTCCGAAATGAGTTATCAACCCACGCACACGCTGTCTTTACATTCGCAGGCAGAGAGGATCAGCAGCGCAACAATTCACTATATATATGTACTATGCATACATATTAGAATGATAACCTGGCCACCTTTGTTGCATGTTGTTGTAGTCAGTGTCAGTACTACTACTATTTGTAGTCAAGTGGAGGCATATAGGTATATAATGTATTTATGTACGTCTTCCATCTTATCAAATAGAACTCAGAGAGATGATTCCACAAAGGCCTTGATAATAAAATTTAACGCCAGCACATCAACCACATCATCATCATCATGAAGAAAACTAAAGAAATCATACATCCAATATAAAAAACACACACATCGTCTCGTATGAACAAGTTATGAGTTTTTTTGTCTATCGAGACTCACAGTCATATAAAGTTGTGTAGTGTATAAAAACCATACGCGAACGTTCCAGATTTATTGTATTTTCATTGATGCGTATTTTATTTCAATACAAAAGCTTCAAATTTTATAAACATGTAATAAAAACGAGATTTTAAATGTTGCACTTTCATTGGCTGCCGTTGTCAAAAATTTATTAAAACAAAACCTCGGAAGACTTTAAAAACAAAATTGAAAATAAAAAGGTGGCTTTCTAGACACTTTTTGATAGTGACTCAACTGGTAACCCAGCCCAACAACAATATAATGTATGTTTTGCAGAGTTGCTAATGGCTTTTCTCTATATCATTTTAGGTACCACCATCAATATATGTGAGCATACAAATAAGGAGGAGATTGATTTGGGGCGTTGATGTACTTTTTTTTGCTTACTACTACACATTTAAACAGAAACATGCCCATAAAAACGGCTCAATGAATACATCAACACTTGTCGCCGGTAATTGCAAATCCTAATTATATTACTGATCTCAGTGCACAAATAAAAGTTTAATATTTTTTTTACGACTGTTTTCACAAAACAAGTAAATGAACAAGTGTCTATTGTCCCTTCGACAAATAATAGTTATTGATCCCATTCAATATTTAATGACATCACACTGTTCTCATTGTTACACAAAATATCTTCACTGCAAACGACTCCGTTATAATTACGCACGTGAATAAACTGATTATTATTGACTTCATATACTACAAACACATATGTAAATACATACAAATAAAATCTCATCAAAAGGTACAAAATATACACTTCATCTTAACAACTGAAAAATAACTTATGTGGAAACATATGAACACAAAAGAATCTTTTTTTTTAACGAAATAACTGATAACCTATAATAATAATAATGGCAATTTTCAGTGAATTGTAAGGCACTCATTCACTGACCATTATTTCTCTGACTGAGGACTCGAACAAACTACAACACTCTTTGGATTATATACACATACACCTTTCACTGAAAAAAATTGATCGTTCCACATAATATCCTACGTTTTATCTCTGATTTCCGATTTAAAAGAAGGAGGAAGAGCAACTGCCAAAAGCCAACCAAAAGCGCGTACAAGATACTAGTTTTTAAAATTAAATCTTATACAAAGATGAGGATATCAAAAAGTCCTAAGACTTTCTGTCAGTAGTAGTAGTGGTAGTAAGAGATATAGGATGATACAAAAAGAGAATTTCAACCTCTTCTAAACTAAACCCGTGTGTTAAACGTTCCCCTTGCCTTCAGAGCAAATACATGTGCATATAGCATAATATCTACACAGGTCTACCTACTTAATATAAATAATATATATGTTTTATATTAAACACAAAGTGTAAATTGCAGTTTCCTACAGATCCAAAAAAAAACTATTGCCAAAATGCATGTAGTATACACGCATGGGATAAAAAGCCACTAACAAACATAGCTACAGCGAATCTAGAACATAATTCTCATATGCAAGAGGGAAAGTAGCAGTTAATGTTTCACTGGATACAATAATATATAACTGTTGTTGTTGTTGGTGGTGGTGGCAGTGATGATGATGACGGTGATGCTGCTGTGAGGTTTTGTGATGATGATGGTGTGTTAAGGAGCAAGTTCACATTTTTTCAGTTGTGTAAATACGTGTATGCATATGTATTTGTAACGGTTAGATGTTTGAAAGGTGGGATAGATATCGTCTAGTAGACAAATAAGTGTCTAATGAATCCGCATTGCATCGCGCGCAGGAAGAACAAGTACCAAATATAATACATAATGCATATACGTAATATGTATGGTATGATCATGAAAAAAGAGCACGGATGTAAAAGTAATATATCGTTTCTTTAAAGTACTTCATGACAAGTATATACAATTAAGGGGACATAAGCTGTTTTGAAAATCCTTCCAATGTTGCCATTGGAATTCAAAAACACACACAAGTATGAAGGAATGAATCCATCGAAATCATATGCTATCCTGGCTCTCTACTTCCTGTAAGTCTTACGAGTCGTCTTTCTTTTCATGGTATTTGTACTTAATATTTGCCAGTACGTAGTAACAGATCCTGTGTTTTTTTAGCAAAGTACGCATTGCATGTAGGTCAAGTTATTCTGCTACACAACTTGTAAACGATCTGATAGCCGGTTCACAAAACGAACTCACATACTATAAACCAATACCCACAGATACTTATTAGTATTAGCATTATTATACTGACTGTTACACAAAAACCGTTTTTACTTGTAAAATTATGTGGATGTCATGTAGGCTCGGAGAAATGTGGCAGGGAGTCAGGATTTAGAGAATTTTAGTATTCTGTCAATGGTTTGGTGCAATTGAGGAAAATGGATTTCTCAAACAGTAAAGTGCAAATAATGTTATTGAGTTACTCTAAATGTTTGTCTGTCCGTCCGGTCGTCCGTGCGCAGTCTACAACCCACACCGTTGAACCTAGTGGGCCCAAATTTGGCACACAGGTGTCTTATGGTAATACCTCGCCCCAGATGGGGGGATGGGATGGGGGGGGGGTAAACACACTGCTTGCTCTCTCCTGCTCACACCGTTGAACAGTTGAACCAATTTGGCTTAAACTTGGTAACACAGGTGCCTTACAATATGACCTCGCTCCACAGTCATTTTCACCCCGGGGTTGAGGGATAAAAAACCAATTTGCTTGGTGCACCATACAGGGCCAAACTTTCATAAGATGGTTACGTAATTTGTAAGTTTATGACGTACCTTTAATTACATAACATATCATTTTAAACCGATATCTTCACATTAAAAACGTTGTAATCAAAATCATGTCCTCTAATATCGTAAATTCTTCACAATATACTATTTTGTTATGCAATTGCGGAAAATTGGGAGTACTGGATGACTTTCACACGGTATATGACTGCAGGTAAACTCCACCCCTTAGCTCGAGCAAACTGATGTCCCAATGTTACAAGAGCTAGTTTTTATTATTATTATTATTATTGACACGTTATTTCAATACACTGTAAAATTACTCATTCAGGCAACTTCACTGAATCTTGTAAAGCGTCCTTTCAGAATGTGCACTTTCATATGTGTGCGCGCATGAAATGCAGCAATAATAAACCCATGTAAGGCAGTAAGTTATGGCCTTCGTACTACAATTAACTAATTGTGATTTAAAAATGTCATATTCGATCTCAGCATGTCAGATTAC
>JAHZNC010004064.1:0-14115 GCA_027744095.1 Zhuqinia jingwanae | reverse complement strand
TTTTGATATTGATGCCTTCCCTACGGTAAATCTCTTCCATTCATTCATATCCAACTTTACAGTTCTCAAAGTTCATATGGTTTTGTGTACTAGCTAGCAAGAGTGTATCGGTCTATCCTTAGGTTTAGTTTACGTAACTTACACAACTCAAGTCGGCAATGAATGTAATAATATCCAAAAAAAAACTCAAGTGAATATTATATGTACATATAGCTTTAAGGCCATTTTGATCTTCTTTCTAACTTAACAATTTTTTTCTCTTTTTTTGTTTTTGATACTTATGAATAAGTAGGCAGAAAAAAACCTTGCATTATTGCTATACGTTGGTAAAAAAAACAATAAAATAAACTAAAATAAAATAAAGTAGTAGGGAAACAGTTGACGACCAAGATGATGCTGATGCTATATTGATGTCAAAGAAGCAAGGCAAATAGAGTGTGTAATAATAGGATTATAGAATTTTTTTGCTTTTCTCTAGTTTTAATTTTTTTTATTCTTTTTTTTCCTTTTTCTGCTTTTCCCCCGGCAAGGAATTAATCTAAAGCTTAACTATAATATAAAACGTACATACATAATAATAAGATTTTGTTGTGTTGTGTGACGTTCCCCAAAGCAGAATACTACACTCCATGAACAAAATTTTTTTTTTGTGTGTGGTGATTGTGTTACTTTTTCAAAGTATCAAGTGGAAATATAATCTTGTTAGATGGGTTCTGTAGTTGTGCAATTCTCTCTTGTGCATTGAAATTTGAGATATAAAAGTAGGCACATTGAAGACCACGAGCATTTGTGCTTGTGGAAATGGGGCAACAAAATAAAAAATAGAAAGTTGACTGTACTTTTTCCTACCTTTTTTTTCTGATTTCTAATTATATAATTAAGTGAGAGCGTGTGTGATAGAGATAAATAACAATGTATTCCAATAATTTTTTTTTTGCTAGTTTCGTTATTTTAATTAGTCTTATTTTTAGGCAATAATTATTATTTTTAAAGCTTTCCTTTTAAACATTTTCGTTTTCATTTACTGTTCAAGTTGGTGTAGTAGTAGTAGCTGGAAACAGAGCTTTACGTTGCAGTGCACATGGCTAAATAATAACTTATTATTAGTGAGGTAATTATTTTATTTCGTTTAAAAAAATCCTCGCTCTGCATCATTTTTTATCCTTTTATGGTATTACGTAATATTTTAACTAAGCTTCATAATCCTTTTATAAATCTGATTTGTTCAGCACAAAAAATTAATGAATGTAGTATAAAATGTGATTATATTTACCTATGTGCAGTGTGTTAGTTTGCAAACAGGTAAACATACATGATGATGATGATGATGATGAGTGATGACTCTTTGAAGTAAGCTTATTAATATTAATGCATGGATATTTTCTTCCGAAATCACAAATAAAATTGCTCAAAGCAGAAATATAGAAGTAGGACATTTTGCTGTTGATTGTTTGTGCATCAAGTAGAATAGTAGAAATGTATGTGAAAGTAGCAAAAAGCCTTTTTTCTCTTTAACTTAAAATTAATTTCTAGTAATTCTGCGAATTGCTCTTAGCCCGCTTTGGTATTCAATTCTACTTGATAGTTTAGCCATTTATTTCCCTGGCGTACTATACAACAAGACATGTTGCTCATACATAATTCCTATATAAAAAAAGAGAGTCAAGTGTAATCCCTTAATGCATTATTATTATTATTATCCATTCAACATTGAATATTTTTTAGGTAGGTATACATATGTACATGGATGCGTACAAAGTACAAATTTGTGTGTGTGTGTGTGTATATATGCATGTTTATTTTTTTTATTAGGATTTGTCTGCAACTTTCCTGGCATAAATGTAGCAAATATTTTAGCAGATAATAACAGCAATAACAGTAACAGTTGTCAACTGTGTGTCCACATTTGGTGCCTTGGGGTAATGTACGATAATGAATGGTATTATTTGAATAAATGTGCCATGTGCCCTTTTTTAGTGGAACTACTACACTTTTTCAGCAGCAGAAAAAAGCGAGACAATTGGGGTCGAAATGACATATATTTTTTCCTTAGGGTGCTTTACTCTAATTCTGTCTTGCACACAATCAGATCACACAGTAAACAAGATGATTGTTAAACGGTAGTGGTGCTAGTAGTACGATCGTGTGCTAGTAGCAGAACATGTAGCAGCAGCAAAGTAACTAAGTGAGCAAGAAAAACTACAAAAAGTGAATGAAGGCACAGGAAAATAAGCTTATTATAGCTTATGGGAAAATATCCAGCTGCTCTTTCAAGCAGACACCAGCGTTTTCTGCAATATTCCCAGGCCATTATATTGCACAGCCAATAATAATCTTTCATCTGTGCATGAGAGAAAGAGAGAGAGAGAGAGAGAGAGAGAGTTGCAACGACAGCAGTGTAGTAGTAGTAGCAATGACAGTATCCGGTTTAATATGATTATTATGCATAACATTATTGCCCAGCCATTCGTGTCGCTCCACCAAGATGCCAGCATATATGGTATACACAAATAACAAACAAGAAATTTTGTTTGCAGACATGCAGATTTCTATTATTATTGTCATCGTCATCATCGTCGTCTGCAGCCGAATCTAATGACAACAAAAGTTGCAGTCTAGTCTACATATCTATATGATGATGTGATAGCGATTGTATTGATTATGGTTGGCTGTGTATGTGATGGGATGAGGATGATGGTGCGGGTGTGTGGATAAAAGTAAATAAGTAGGACTTATAAAATATGTACATTTTATAAGTCCTACTTTTTGGTTGGATGTACATACTCGAGATGCTTTGTACTACTCATCATCATAATATTTACATCAACATTGTCGCATGCTCATATTCTCTGTGTGTGTGTGTGTGTGCATGATTTGGTGTGGATCTTTGTTATTTACAAATTCTTGTCGTATTTCAGCTTGCATGAAAATTCGTGAAGCTATTATTATAACTTAACGCATATATTTAAGGTACTTTTGGAAGACAAATTCAGAAGAGTCCTTTGATGGGGACGATAACGATGATGATTGCGCGCTTCTGTAGCAGTTGTGGGGTGTGTGGGTAATAAATATGAAGATCTTTTGATGGTGGTGGTAGGGACGAGATGATGATGATGATTATGATGATGCTAATGCAAACGAATGATTGTATATAGATAATTTGGATGTGTTTTTCTGTAGTATAGAAAAAGGAACTGAAAAATGACTGCCTTACTTGCAAGGTACACAAAATATGCACGTGTGGAGAGAAGTGATATATACATTTTTAGTTCCGTATTTTGGTTAGTCGTGTAGCTCATAAAACTCTGGTTTTGACTTACTTAGATGTGTAGGTGTAATAATTATATGAGAAAGCAAAAAGAAGAAAGAAAGACAATAGATGTAAAGCCTGTTTCTGTTCCCAATTTCAATATCATGCTTTATACATCATCATTAACTTGAACTTTATGGGTGAGTGAATCTGACTTGACACGAATTGTAAGTGTTTTGTCAAAAATCAAAAGTTTAATTTCCTTTGATTTATTAATTTGAAGACAATAGAGGCAGACACGACAATTAAAAAAGGTAACTTGAAACCTAACAAGTGTGTATACCATTCTTGATTGAGTTATTATGATGAGTTTGATTGAACTTTGAAGACCAACTTCTTGTGAAATGTAAATTGGTAAACTTTTTGATAAAAAATTAAGTTTTCATCAGATTGTTTGTTTTTCTCGGTAAAGACTTGTAACTAAATATTTAATTTGACGGGCAAACTTTAGATTGTGTATTACAATTACAGATTACAGCAGTTGGTGGCTTAATAATCTGAATTTCGAGTGGGGTAATATGAAACAGTCAAGTTTCCAACCAAGTATTTTAAATTAATTGACGCCGCCAATAATTTGTTTTGATGAATGAAGTGATGCCTATATTGAAAGATCGGCACTTGATATAGGTGCATGGCAGCCAATCTAAAGAAATTAGTATAATTTATAAAATGACAAACAATTTTGCAATGAGCTTACCACTTGTCCAGCGACTTGTATATTTTTGTGATTTATCCATAAATATGTTGTATTATTTTTTGTGCGCAAATGAGAAGCAGGATCAATGGAGTGAACATGTTTCCACACTAAAACGCAATTTGTGTATTGTCTCAATTGGTTCAATATTTTAAGCAACGTTTAACAGTGTACAGATACACACACAAAGTACACATATGTTTTCATTGAGTTTTTTCTCACCATTTTTTCAATTATATAATTGTATTCTTCACTTTCATCTCAAACACGGATCTTCTCGTTTTCGTTTTTCACATACAAAAAATATATGCACATTTCAACCACAAAACCATACTTTAAAAAAAATCTTTGTTTGTTATTTTCCAGCTTTTCACAGTTTATATATCGTGTTAACAATTAAAGCTGCACTTTGAAAAAAAAAACTATCTCAAATTCAAACACCTTTTCTCCATTTTAGTTCATCTCAAGAAACCCACAAGAGACATGGTAAGAAGGTGTGAGATTTATTTACACTTACACACAACATTTTCTTACGCATTTTAACAAATGTAAAAACTGTTCACGCAGGAAGCATGCAAAACTACAAAAAAAATGCAATGCTATCATGGGAGATCAAGCGAGCATGAAAGCTGATTCTCCTCTGAGCACAAAGACTATGTATAAACGTGTATCATAATATTATTCGTGATCATCACAGGACGACGACAACCACTGAACTAACCAAGTTTCAGGTCAGACACTCTCACGAAACCGTACCAGAAAAATATTTTGCTCCTTCCTACTGCTGCTGCTGCTGCTGCTGCTGTTACAGGAGAAAAAGGGAGCCCGTACTTTTACTACCAAACAAACTGTTTTTTGACTCTGCTCTGCTTCCACAACACAGAAAATGGAGAAAAAAGCTTGCGAGAGCATACACATGCTTGCTTCTCCTTTTACAAAAAAAATCAACTCCGATTTTTTATCTTTCTCCTTTTCCTTATTCATACGAACAGGCAATCATATCTAATGCTTCTTCGCGTGCAGTACTATCACTCACATGTACCTAGTTTTTAAAATAAACATTCACCGCTTCAAAGCTTTACATTTATGCATTATTTGCTTAATACCTTTATACTTTTCACTTGCTTTGCTATTTTTTTTATGCTTCATAATACTTTCTCTCTCGCTAAAAAAAAATAAAATCATGTAGTGGAAGTAACCTGTGAAGTAAAGGGATGCTTTTGGTTTTGGTTTACAAAGTACTCAACATGAACCCAAAAAACACTCCACAAAATGCAAATACTCGTCTTTGGCGCGCGGGTGATGAAATTTGCTGAACCAAAGTGAAACCTGAAGAGATGAAAATAATAATACGACGTGCAAAAAAAAAAAGAAGAAAGCAAAACTACTGGGTTCTTTTTGAGATGAAAAGAGAATATAAATATCAAAATTGCAGTAAACCGCAAGAACTACTACTACTTCTACTTGTACATGCATCGACGAAACTTTACTTGACAAATATTAAACCAAGCATGTTGTGTATTTTTAAGTAAATATTTATAAGTACATTTTTTTCAAATTGTGACACAATATCTATATTGCTACTACAACTTACAACTAACAACATAACAAAGTGTTTGTTGTGTTGTGTGTGGTGCTCTCAAAAGATCCACTATACTGCTTACCTGCCTACTTACTACTTCAACAACCGCCATACATGTCACATCACTAGTTTTTTTTACTACTCGCCCTCACTTTTGTGAAAGTCAAACGTGAAATAAATTTGTATTCCGGCATTTCACTTTAAGGTTTGTAGTGTGTGTGTGTGTGTGTACAAAGCGCTCATGCTCTCCTGTTCTTTGTGATGATGAGAGGATGATGGGATGCTTGTTGGAAGTAGTACAAAGTAAAGTTGGTAGTACTACTTTTTCTCTATCTACATTGTCATCATCAATAGATATTTTGCCATTATTATTACTGACTTTACTTTCATGTTTTTTTTTGATGGTGTGATAACTACCTATAAACGGATATTTTGCAATAAAGGGTTGGAGGCGGACAACAACGATATAATGTAAACTACTAGAGTCACTTTTCTTTTTTTTTGTTTGAGTGAAAGGTTTTCTCGTAGTAGTTGCTTCCCACACTCCTTTCTATTGTTGTTTTGCTTTACTGTTGTGTGAGTGGGATCATTATCGGTAGAGGAAATCCCTCTTCGAAAAGAAATATACTTATTTTTCCCTTAAAACATGTGTATTGTATTATTGATAGGTTTTGTATAATGGGTACATATATATGCAGCATTATTCATAGAAATAATAACATATTTTGGTATTGTATAGCAAAAAGTTGTAGTAAATTTTGGTACAGTAGTACAAATAAAGTGCTTGTGCACAGTCCACACAATAAAAAATATATATATGTGAATTCCTTTCAAACAGCGGGTCACAAAAACAGCAAGAATTCATCATAAATGTAGTAGTATGCTTTGTTTACTTAAAGAAGGAAATGTTAACTTTCTTGACAATGCAAGCTTAAATTTTTTATGGCATGTATAAATTTTGCTAGCAATAATAATAATCATATTACGTAATAATGTACTGGTAACATTTGTGTGTGTTTTTAAATCGGGTAGAAAGTTAGTTTGTTTTCTTTGTTATCGGCATTTGGCATTTCGTTCTGTAAAAAACCATCCTGGAAAGAAGAAAATTTTTATTGTATGATTCCGTTTCCCATTTAAAATCTGCTTAATTCCTTTTGCAAAAGGCCATCAATTTCCTTTTTAAAAAAATCTTGCTAAATTCTTACAAAACACATTACTTTTTTGTTAGGTAACAACTTAGAAAAAAATGCTAACAAAAGAAAAACGAAAATTTCTAACCCAAAAAAATACCATATCCATCTTGTTTTTTTACGACATTCCATTTTTTATGATTGCCAAATACAGAATTATAAGGAAAACCGGTGCGCGGAGTGTGTCCTCCATCAAGGTTGTTGTTGAGAAAGTACACTATATTTATTTCTCTGTTTTCCTTCTTATCTAAAACTGCTGCTTGTGCAATAAACTTGCGGAAAGAAGAAGCATAGCCCATATAATCTTTGTGTCTCGCACACACACAGACACACGTTTCATCTTTCTATTTTGCATTTTTTACGCGGCAACACAAAAAAAAACGAAGAAAGAGAAAGCATCTGCTCAAATGAGAAACCATTCTTTTCCCCTTTGTACTACTACGTTATGCGGTTTACGAAATGAGAGTGAATGGCCGTAGCAGTACTGGATGGTTATTGCAAATGAAACAATAGAACATGCAGAGAAAAAAAAATTGTCTAAATATGGCCGTAATAGCAACCAGAACAATACAATGCAACACACAACTTCGTCAGCAACGGGGAAAGGTGGGAAGGAAAAAAAAGAAAAAGATATTTTTAATAGCCTTTTAATGCGTTCCATGTTGCTTTTTGAGTGTTTTCCTCTCTACAAACCAATCAGAAAAAAAATCAAGAAAAAAAATCATCAAGAGATGAGGAGGAGCTCTTATAGTAAAAAGGTATGTAAGATATTATGTGGATAGTATGTTTCTCAGCTTTTTTTGCTGGATTTGTAAAAGGAAGAGAGAAAAAAAGAATGCTTATGTTTGTTATTATGGTCGTTGTAGTAGTAGTAGTGCGGTGTGGTGGATGGAGTAAATGACTAAATTATTACAACAGCAGGGAAATAAAAGTTGCTTTATTATGTCATGTCCTGTTTTACTCCTCTTGAGTGTGAGCACTACTACTACTACTACTGGATCTTTTGTATTTTGTTTTGTTTCTCTCTTCCTTCAAGTTAAATTTTTTTTGGTACGTGAGTCTACAACGAGCCAACATGAAGAAGAGCAGACATAACATCAGGCATGCATTTACCTTCCTTTTTTATTATGCATTCCACTCCACCACCCTCGTAGAATGAATATAGTAAGTGTTCATATGTCTACATAATATAGCACACAGAACTTCAATTTTAGATAAAGTTTTTTTGCTTGCGGTCGTGAAAAGATACAGAATGGAAGAGGAAGCATAGCAAAAAAAAAAGAAAGAAAATGCATACATTTTCTCCTTCTGTCTTGCATTAGAGAGCAAAATATAGCATATTATTCTGTTGTTTTATGGGAAAGTTAGTTAGCCCCACATAATATATTGCATTGTTTTAAGAGAGAGGGGGAGCTAAGATATACGAAAAATGGGAACGAATGCTAAAGATATAAAGAAAGCATATTTACAACTGATACTACATTTTTTTGTGCAAAGATTTTTTTTTAAAGATTAAAAAAAATGCTGTATTAGTTAAGTAAGAGTGGTAGTGTCAGTGTGTACATATTTTTGGTTTTGCATAGTATACATAAATATGTATATATTTACTTACTTACCTACTTATTACGTGTTGTATCTTGTAATAAAAAATGTGGGAAAAGTATGATATAGGCCAACAAAAACAAGAATTGAATTGCATGAGCAACCAAAAAAACAAGTAAGAATTTGTTTTGTTTTTTCCTACAAAAAAAACACCACCACACTACTGCTCTGGTTTTTGTTGTTGTTGCTTTTGCTTCTTTAAAATTTATTCCTTATAAATAAATATGAACTAAGAATGCATAATAATAATAATGATGATGATGATGATGACACAGTCTGTTGTATATACTGTATATAGTTTTGTGTTGTGTTGCGTCACATGATATGATATGTTGCTCCTTATGTTGATCTCATTATTTTTACCACCATGACAAATTCAACACTGCTGCAATAAAAAAAAGCAAGACAATCTCAACAAAAAAAAGTATGGAAGCTCAGAGAGCTGAGAAAAAAGAGTGCCCAGCTAAGACGACCGAGACCAACATAAACATGCTCTTGGTACACTGGTGGTGGTGGTGGCGATGATCAAGTTGATACTAAAATGCTTTGCTGATTTTCCGGATGAAATCATTTTGCTCTTTTCCACGAAACTTGTTGTATTTCTCGTAAAACTCCATATACTGCGCTACTACTGTACTACTCCACTTGTGCAAATCCTCTACTACTGCTGCTACTGTAAGAGATTTTCCCAGCAAGCCAAGCAGACTTTGTTGATGTTTTTATACGGAGCTTGAGCTGAGCCCTTATTTGCTAACCTTCAGTGTTTTGTGTTGTTGTACTGTTTGTTATTCTGTGGAACATTTAAAGTTATTAGCACATACCCAAGAAAAAGAAAACTTGAGGAAGATGGAGTGAAGAAGGCGTTGAAGAAAGTAGAAGTAGAGCTTTTTAGTTGAGTGCGGTTGATGAAATGCAGAGCACGAAAGATAAAGAGGAGAGAGAGAGAGAGAGAGAGAGGAAAGCAACAGAAGCAGAGCTCGCAAGGCAAAAGAGAGATTGGAGCAGAAAAAAGCGAGTGCACTTGGCCCGTCGTCGACGAGAAGATGAGAAACGAGAAAAAAAGTTGAGCTAACAAAATTCTGAAGTCCACACTGAATTTGTTGAGCAGAGAGAGAGGGAGAGAGCTAAATTGTTGGACTGCTAAAGAAGGATGGTGATGGGATGTAGACATAATATATATAAATGTGTGCTTTTTGCCACTTGTGTATCAACTCTATTTTTGTATTTTCTTATCGCATTTATTTTGTCTTTGTTTTTCCAAGAAAGATAAAGATGAAAAAAGGAAAAAATGACTGGATTGTCGAGATGCTGAGGATAAAACGGGTGAAGAATATTTAAAGCATTAACAATTTTTGTTTACACTTTGGCGTACCATGATGACATGGGGGTACACAAAAACATTGTATAATATTTTCCCTACTAAAAAAAGTAAAGTATGTGGTCTCAAAAATACCAAAAATAAATAAACTGACAATATCGTCTGAGTGGCTAAAAAAAATAACGAAAACGCGCAAAACTCCGGTATAATTTTTTTCATCACATTTATTGTATGTGTATTAAGTCTGGTTTTTTTTGTCGCGTTGCGTAATATTTTGTATACCGTGTTAAGTATTCTGCCAAATACTATATAAAGCGTGAAAAGGGGAAAAAGATGCCAAGTTGTCTCTTTGTTCATCGTCCATTTTCCCGTTTAGCTCGTTTACAAAGGCAACGTCTTGTTCAAGGCTACTTGACCTAAACATGATGTATTTTTTACTTTGTTGTTGGGTTTGTCTATAGAATTATATTAGTGACAGTTTCGACTGGGCTGAAACTAAATGTGAAGGGGTTAGGTGAAGTGGGAAATGTTAGGAGGAGATATGGAAGGTTAACTATATCAAATAATGAATTGATTGTTCTCATTTTAGAATACGAGGAAACGTTTGGGGTAGAATGAGAATTTATTAATAAGTTCGGCGACAAAAATATGTTTTATGTATTTGGTTCTATTTCTTAACCGCTTGGGGAGATTACAGGTCGAAACAAATTGGGTAGTACAAATCACAAATTTCTCTAATAATACCCGTTACGAATACATGCAGGCACTAACGAGCAAAAAAGATAACATTATGTAAACGGTTCATACCTGTAATAATAATGCATTTCCCTGTCTGGCTATGTTTCTTTTTATAACTTTAAAGTTACCTCTACGCTGATTTAATAAGCATAACATTCAGCAGTTTTCTTTTTAAAAATGTGTGCATACATACACGCTTGTCAAAAACTCAACCAAAGCTGTTTCCAATCTAGCTTTAAAAAAATAAAATATAAATTCACAACTAAATCGTTTCACAAACTGATTTAATTTAGTATGCATTTGTGTGAATGTGACTTTACGCGTTTATTATTCCAAACACGCATGCACGCATTGCCTATTATACCCATTATAAATACAAATAGCACGGTCATGCAATTAAAATGGATACCGTATATATCAAAACCAAGAAAAAAAAAAGATTTCATCGTTATCATAAACGCGAGAGTGAAAGGGGGAAATAGAAAAACTTAATTATGACCTTTTAACTGTTTAAAATGACAAATGACTAATTGAACAAAATAAATCAGCAAAGTCAAGCAGAGCAAGCAGCAACCCTTATCCCAAATAATAAACTTTTCAACATAATAATGTATCACGCATCAAGCTAAAATCTCGGCGTTGTCGTCGTCCACTACACTTTTATTTTATACAAAGGATATAATACACACACACGCAGCCCTTCTCCTCGTCCATGTGTGCAATGTTTTGTTGTTGTGTTCAACTCTAAATCTAAAATATTATATTTTTTTTTATACGGCATACATATGCATGCATGCTAAAGAAGTAATCTGTAAATTAGAAAAATCTATCCTATTATCCGATTTACATATAAATGGCGGAAGTCGTCTATTTACGAGAGCAGGAACCTGTCATCAATTTGCCCCGTAAGTAGACTTAATGTTACTTTATGATGTGTGTTTTTATTGCTTTTTCTGCCCTGCTCCGTTCCGTCGCAAATGTATACCCATTTTACATTCTCTCATTCAACATATTCATATTTCATTGGATTTTTATATATATATATTTCCCCTTCATATATCCTGTTGTTATTATTATTATTATAGAGATGGGTTGAGTGATTGTAAAATATGTTGTGTGTGTGTGTGTGTGTTTTTGTGTGTTGCTCAGTTGCTCCACATTTTATGCAAAACTTTTCCTCCGGGTGAATGCCCATGTCCAAAATCGCCCCAATCCACTTTATTTCATACTTACAAATGTTTAATTCGACCAACTCCACACTTTTGATTCCTACAACTGCTCCACATTTTATACAAAACTTTTCCTCCGGGTGAATGCCCATGTCCAAAATCGCCCCAATCCACTTTATTTCATACTTACAAATGTTTAATTCGACCAACTCCACACTTTTGATTCCTACAACAAATGTTTTTTTTTCTTCTTTAAACGCACCCACACACATTATAACTTGTACATTGCCTTCACATTGAACATTTTTTTCATGATTCATGATTGAGATTCAAGAAGTGGTATCCCGCAGTCCCACTCACTCCCTCATCCACACTTTTCTTATCTCAAAAGGAACAGCAAAACTTTAGTTTTTTTTGCAAGAGTGTATGTTTAACTTGATAATGTCCGCTGGACTGAGCTGAAATAATAATGTGAACTCCAAAACTACCACCACACACACACGTACCTACATACCTAAATATAATGACATATCCAAATGCAAAAAAAGGACGATGGACTCCTGTATAGTAAAACATTGGCATGATAAAGTCCAACAAAATGGTAGTACTGTAGCCAATCCAACTAGCAATGTAACATTAGTTTTCTCCTTCCTCCTTTAAACCAAACACATAATTTTACTATATTGAAGAAGGAAGGAAAAGCAGCAGTAGTTAGTAGTGGCAATAATAATCATAATGACCATCATGATGTTATGCATTCCATGCCAGGCCATGAACCATTTTTACTGATACACACTATAACTAACTAGTATGCTGCTGGCTCAACTAGCTCCTTCGTCATACGAAATGAAATATGATTATTGGATAATAATAACTTTCATAATGACTTTTGAATTATTGCCGTTATTACTCCTTCCTCCTCCTGCTAACATTAGGATTCTGGCTAAAACTTGCTACCGATTCCAAACCAAAGGAGACCAACAAACCAAAAAAAGGCAAGGCCACTTTTTTTGCGTCGTTTTCAGTAAAATACATTAAAGAGCAGGCAGTCTGATGATCATAATATATCATACACATATCACGTATATATACCTACCAAAAAGTCACAAACCATAGTCATCATCATAAAACCGATCAACATCTGCCATCAAGATATCGGTGTCCACCCGACCTATCGCCATCCCTCGCGCGCCACCGCCCAGGGAGATTATAATTAATTCAATCAATATCAATATTACGGAGTAGTAGAGTAGCACATAATATACATTACAATATACAGAACGCAACACTTTATTACTAAGCCTCTAAAAGTTGAGTATCTAGTTTAGTGGGAGTAGTCCTTTTTTTCCGGGTAATAATCATAATCAGATTTGGATAATGCAGGCAAAAAAAAATGTTGACACAGAAAGCGAAAAAAAATGGAATGAATGCCTAACCCAAATTCTATGATTTTTCCAGTAGTTGGAAATCAAAAGGAGGAACAGATAAAAATTCTCAACAACCGGCTTATATTTTATATATTCCTTTGGATTTTCACATTTTTATTACTGGATAAGCTTGATATACTAATAACATCGCAATAATATATGATAGCAATAGCATATACATACGCCTGCTTTAATCCCTGTTTCCCATTCTAATCAAATGATATGAATTTATGTGTTTCAAATTCCAATCTACCAAGTTGGATTCATAGATACTGTTATACGCATTTATATATATAAATCGAAGCAAGATATTATTGATGCGATGATTATATGAAAATGAAAGGATGAACAACAGGCGGCTGCGTTTTATTTTATAGAGCCTCATATTTTATTGTTATTGACACTTTGGCAGTTTGGAAAATATGTGCTGTCTTTTTTTCCTCACACAAAAATAAAAAAAGAATATCTCTCTGAATATATATTTTTTTGAAATAAACTGTGATATCAACATGATACCCAACGGAGCTATAAAACTGGAATACATTTTTTTTGTTTCATTGTCTGAATGTTTTTCACCAGAATCAAGCTTATTTCAGTTACGTGCTATGTTATTTGCGTGCAATGAAGCATATTATATGAAAACATAGATATGATAATATGGGATTGATAAAATGCAATGCGGAAATAATGATCAAGGAATGAGAAGTGGGTGTATATGTATACATTTTTACGTACATATATAATATACACACGCGTTGCGAGTTAATTAATCAAAACAATCTGACAGAAAAGAGTCAACAGAAAAGGAGAAAAAAAAATTAAGGCAAAAAAACCCGAGTTCGGTGGTCCCTTTTAATAATCAATAATATAAAATATGAACAGATATAAATACACAATGCTATGCCTGCGAAGCGATGCATGGTAAATATGATTTTTGTTTTCTTCTCTCATTTTTTCCATATATAATAGACTGACACGCATGCAGCATGGCATGATACAACATCATCAATTCATTCAGTCATATCAACAAATCGTATTCGTAACGCAACGGGGGTGATCCATCCATCCATCCATCCAGTTCCTCG
>JAHZNC010004063.1:0-11274 GCA_027744095.1 Zhuqinia jingwanae | reverse complement strand
AAATGTATTTTAAATACGTATTTTGAAATACATGTATTTAAAATACGTATTTTACCCACAAGCCTGCTGTCAACTATTGAGCTAAAAGATACTACAGTTTACAGCTGCAGTCTTGCTGTGTTCAATAGCGCGTTTTAGCCTTTTAAACAAACAATCAAGGTAAAGTGGCGTATGCGTGTGTTTGTAGGTGTTTATATTCTTGTTGTACGCACAAAAAAAGTTAATTGGTTTAGAGTAGTGAAAAAGTCAAATTTTATGGCTTTTTATATATTATTTCAAGCCTCTTTCAACAAAGTGGTAACGGTGTAGCGAAACGGCGCGTAAATCAAAGGACATGAAAGTATTCAAATTTGAATTCGAATCAATAAATTTCTAACGACCAAAAGAAACAAGCAACGCTCCTCAAGACCTCTGCAAACAAAATCTTTCTTGTCGGTATCAGCAGTTCTCACAAGGTGACATTTAACAAAATCAAAAAGAGGGCACTACTGTTATATAATTAAATTGCAGTTCTCTTACAAGAAACGGAAAAATTCAAGTAACAAATTCTTATTGGAAGACTTCAAGCGTTTTCATTTCCATTATTAGGAACATAACAGAGCGTGAGGTTATATCTCCCGTAGAGTTTCGGAAACTCCAGTTACAAGTGGACATAATAGAAAAATTTTTGAATAAAAAATTTGGTAAGGCGTAAAACATTGTTTAAAAGTCATTGTACAAGTATTTGAATATGAAAAGAGTTTCTATCTTTTCTAGGTCACAAATTTGAGAACTTCCGGAAAAAAGCACAAATCAATATGTCTGCAACATCGACAAAAGGGAGAAGTAAACCCCCGGTCACAATTGAGAAACACTTTGTTTAACGAAAATTCTGAGGCCAAAGGGGATATTCCAACTACGAAGGTTCGTCCTTTGCCTCCTCCGCCATTACTTCCAATTTTTCGTCCTTGTTTTTCAGTAGATTCAGTCGAAGGGTTCGTTTCGAAACCGAACATCGTTTCAAATTCGCCGTCGAGTAGTAATATCGGTCCGGTTGGCATTGGGCGAAATGAGGTACAGCATGATTGCTTTGATGACGTGGAAGACATTATGTATCCCAGTCGGCCGAGCAAGATTTATTGGGGGGACGAAAGTGGAAGTGTATACAGTCAGCCAAAGAAATTCGGTATGTATGCAAAATGTTGGGTTAGAACCATGGTCGAATTTATGTAATGTGATGATATATTAACAATTTTTAAACTTATTTGTATTTATCTAATAGAAGAGTCCACTCAACGGACAAACAGCGGTAGGAAGATAGAGAAAACGGGCCACAATGAGACATTTGGACATGGAAACAATATACCGCTTCCAAATGAAGCCGAATGTGAGGTGTTAGATTCGTGTGGTAAATTGTTTTTGATTTATGCGGCACGTTATGACAATTTTTGGGGTCAATCTACCATAACATGTTGTTTTAATCAATGTATATTCACTTCTAAACTTCATAAGTTCTAAAATATACTAGATGGATTGCATAGGATCGAAAATCGAGGAGGGAATGACTATATTAAGAAATCGCGGATTGACCGGGCCGTTCCGTTCGGAGTAGCTATTACCTACGCAGCTACGGGCATTACACGTTTTCAATGTGCAGTTTGCCCAGCTGCGACGTTTTTTAAGCAAAAAAGGTCACTGAAGGCACATCTTGGTTTAAAACATTCGTCAACCTCCGGCGTACCAGTGTTTGGACGACGATTTCGAAAACAATACCTACAACGAACGACCACACAATAAAGCATCACAATCCAGAAATAATGGGCACCCCAAGCTGAAAAAGTAAACAGCATTGGTACGCATCCCGGGATGAAAGGGGACTGTGACAACGTGTAGTTTGAAAAAAATCCTGTTACAAAAGTTGTGTAATCTATAACTTTAGCATAACGTAATTAGCTATTGTTGGTGTTAATAGTTACTAACTTAATAAAATAAACATAGATGCAATCTCCAACTCATGTTATACTGTACTGGCTCAACTCATGTTTCCTTTGTCGAGTGTATAGATAGGCAGATTGAAATGCTCTTATATATATATATGTAACTGCAAAATATTGCCGTCCCAAATAATGCAAATAAACAATGAAAGGAATGACATTGAGTTTAGACCAAAAAGTAGACAAGTATTTCTGCAAGATGCCTTAATTAAATCTTCATAAAAGTTTGTTAACATGTGTATGTTTAAGCAGGTACAAATCATACAAATAATGACGAATAAATTCACAGACCCGTTTTGTAATGCATATATTATAATATATATAATATAATAATAATAATGATAATACTAACGGAAAATAGAAAAGTAAGGACAGATAACGTTTCATTGTCGCTCATTTGTAGCGTTTGTTGTACCTTTCCATATGTTAAAATTGTTAAAAATATATAAGCATCCAGTGTTCAAATATGTAACCTACAAAAAGTCGGAACGTACATCTCCTACATTCACATAACGTGTAGCTTTCATTATATTGTAATAATAATAATATCCTCAAGAAGACTAAATTTGTACGAGTGAAGGGGCATAGCTATAAGTTTTACAATTATCAATCACGACTTTTTACATGCCATCCCATTTTTCATGAAATTGAGATTTACGAATTATAATGCGAACAAATATATGCAATTATCAAATCAAGATGTACAATTTCATGCAAGCATGTGAAAATAATTATAACCGTGGCACATAAATAAGTGTGTACAGGCTCAACATTAATGCGTCGCGTTGAACATGATTTTGGGAAAAGGGGGAGGGGTAAATGATGCACAACTTTACAATTTGCCTCTTACTATTAGACGCCGTTATATTGCTCTGCAACTGCGCCAAAGATTATTTCATATATATGTACATAGGTATACAGTTGTTGTGCATAAATATTTAGAAAAGTTCCAGCATTGTTATGTTTGTGCAAAACACCTTGCTATTATTCCATTACCTGGGGTAAAATGAAGATAAATGAAAAGGTAAAGTTTTTTTTGTTTCGACTTGACACTTCTTGGAAACAATAAGCATTTATTTTAGTCTTACATTTGCACGCACAAGATGAAAACCTCAAGCAACAACTCTTTAAAAAAACATAATATAATGAAGTTACGAGCGGGCAAAATGAGAAAAAAAGAATTCACGTAAAAACGCAGGAAATGTGATGACAAGTTGACTGAAAGAAAGAGAAATGAGCAATATATATTTTTGAATCTCACAACTCAACTTGTTCCACTCATTCTAAGATCGTGTGCTATAATATTAGGTATGTAGAGTTCCCATTCACCATCGCAAGTGTATATGGAACACTTGCATCGCACTAAAATAAATGTTCGTTTCTCTGTTTATTCTTCAACTGTCATGTGCACATTACTCACTTCACCGGCGGCCTCATATCATTTTTCTGAGCCAACAATATCATTACCGTCACATTTCGTAACAACAGCTACTTTTTCTTGTACTCATCATATCGTTTTTCATGTCTCAAGTGTAAATGCCTGACACACGTTATATAACTTTAATTTGGAATGTATAGTGGTACTTTTAATGTCACGTAAGAACAAACCATAATAATAATATTATGGCTACTGGTGTGTGGCTATTACCACTAAAATAAAAATATGAGAAGAAATATAATTTTTTTACTAGCAAAATGTTTTATTGCAGTAGGGCTTGCTACACGGCCTGAAATTGATTTTTACACGAGCGCTGTAAAGATAAAAATGTAGTCGATTTTTGCTTACAGAGTTCTTTTCTCTCTTAAAATCAAAGCAGTTAGCCTACATTTCGTAATCATTGGACATATCGCTCGCTATGGGCAATTAAAAATAACCTAATTGGTATGCGGACATTTCCATGATCACAATCTAAAAGAAATTTTACATCCCAAACATTGCTGGTGGCAAGTAGCAAGTGTCAAAAATCCTTGAGTATAAATAAAATTGAAATAGGTATTTATTTATTTATTTTTTATACAAGATCATAAACATATTTTTATGATGAATTTACACTCACTAGAGAATGAAACCACAGCATACACAAATAATAAAAGCACATATAAAATACACTTCTTAATGTCGGAATTTTTCTATCATCTTGATTGTTGTTTTTTTGTCAAACGAGAAAAAAATTCAGGCTTGCATACATATTTTGTATTCATGATTACTATATTGAAGACAACTTCCCTAACCTTCCCCCCATTTGGTTAATATAATAGAAAGATTAGCTTTCATCATTTCATTTGGCGTAAAATCATATCTTGATGCCAGCAGGGAGTCTTGAAATTTTTATCTTGAAAACTAGACAAACTCCTTTATCATCATGAAGGCGTCACTACTCACTTCACCACCGCACAACAGTGCATGTGGCCAGGTAGGCCAGAGAGTCATGCCTGGACACATGCAAGTACTTTGTATTATTATCTCTCATTCTCCAAAAAGTTAAAATCGCCGACATCAACTTTCTTTTTCTATATTAACAGCCTTACGTTTATCACACAAGGCATATAAGTATGTAATAATAATATGTACCCACATTGTCCATTACAACTCTCTCTCTCTCTCTCTCCTTATTTCTCTCACACACATGCATAATCTTAGGTGGTTTACTCAAAACGATTGCAAAGATGAAGTTAAGTACAGTAATATTCATCGGAGAAGTTGGGTTCTATCTCCTGGAGGTCTTGTAATTTTTTATATTATTAATTCATAAGAAAGCGATTAATGTTTGTAATAGCAGTGGTTTTTTTTTGTAGAAACCCAGCCAGTAATACTGATAACGTAGTCATGCCACATACACATATTACATCTGTATATATGTACATATTGTTTTTTATTGCTGCTATTATCAATTTTTTTTAGTTGGTCAAACGAAGCCCATTCAAAACTTGTACCTTGTTGGATTATTATTAGCCTAAGGAGTTATCATGTCATTTACAACATGTCATACAAGTTGTACTTGTGACGAGTGACTTGTTGAGTGTTAATAGCCTGAGTTGGTGAGATACCTAAGCAAAATAAAGGCGAAAATCTTTGTAATGCTGCTTGCTCCAACAAAATACTAATATTATTTTCTCTCTCTTCTCCTTTTGCTATACTTGTCTCTCTCATTTTCTCCGACATCATCATCTTCATAATAATAATAATAACATGTACATGATGCTTTTATACTTACTTAATTTGAACAGCACAGTTTCAATCACTCAACTCTAACGAAATAGTATTAATGATGTAATTTACCATTCATTTTTACTCACATATTATTATTATTTTTCTATCTCTTTTGGCTCAGTGCTCATTATGATTTTTACAAGGTATGCATATATACAACTTATATTTTATATCAGTAGTGCTCACGTCATGTATAAAAATTAAACCAAATTTCGAATATATTAACAAAGCAATCTTTTATTTTTTTCCCCGTCGTTTCTACTGGAAAACAACAGTCAGTTTTTAAGCCTTGAGCTTGAAACTGACACTGCACCAAACCAAAAAAAACCAGCATTGCTGTTTTGGAGAGTTTTTTTTTTTTTTTTTGAAGTCCGTACTTATATCTTACAAAGTGAAGTGCGCGTAGAAGTTCCATCTCTGAATATTAAACACACGAACTCCTTTTTAAATGGAGCAATTACAGTCGTAAATGAGCCGAATAGAAAAAGGTCAAGTTTAAAAAGATATCTCAATTTTGTTATACTCAACATTAATTTGACTGACTTTTTTGACTTAATACGATATTCGTTGCACCTTACCCACAAAAACGTTTCAAAAAAGAAAGAAATGAATGCCCTCATCATCAACAGCGTGACATGATGCAAACTTTTGAGCCACACAATATTATCGTCATCATCATCATCATCATACGAATATCAGCATCATGATCAGATCACAAAACATTTATACGCTGCATGCATAGGCACCTACGTACTATACACATAGGTTGTAGACGTAGCAACAACCTGCCCTTTTCAAGATTTGAAGAAAAAAAATCTTTTTCAAAAAAAGTCTAATTGCTCAAAGGTTAATTGCAAAGGGGCTGGCAGAGCAACGTGTCGTTCGTTCGTTACTTTTATTTTTTCTCTCTCTTTTATTCCGCTCTTTTGAGATCATCATCATATTCATAATAATTATGTTGATGATGATAGTATATATCATGTGAAATTAGGAGAAATGTATTTCTCTAAATGTTCACCTTGCACTTTGTTACGATGATGAGCCACTCCTCTTTTCCCGTCCCTCTTGCAATAAAAGGTTGGAGGTCATCTGTATGATGGAAAAAATGTGTGTAATGTGCTGCGAATGAGCTTGCCACAAAGAAAGCAAAACAATCTTATTGATCGTTTTCATATGATATTTTAACGTAATATGGTATGATATCAGGAAACTCATAATAATAATAATAATAATATAATAACATTAGACTTGTTGTTTGAGATGGTGGTGTGTAGTACATCTCTAATGACCCCCAACATGATGACCATGATGTTTTGAAGATTAGCTTGAAGAGCGTCACATATAATGTACACAAGTTTGTAGAAAACAAAATTAACATGAGTGGTGGTGGTGCATTTTTATTACATGACTTTTAGTCTTTGAAATTTCTTTAATAACGTAGTAATGTATCAACTGTGTAAAGATAACTTGTCAAATGACCCATGAGAAGAAAAAAATAAAATCCATTTTTGAGAACGACTACAAATGATGGCAATATGCTTTACAGGCTTTTTTACAAGCTGTGTAGCAGTAATAATATAATATGTAGAATGTGTGTAGGTAAGAGGGAAAAAAATAATATGTTGTAACACCGACAATTACTAGATGTTATAAACCTCATAATAAATGTTAATATGATATGATTACAATAATAATGATGATGTGACACATGGAAATAAATTACTGTGCACAGATTTACATTTATTTTTACTTGTACAATATTATTTAGGATAATTAAATTTTGATTGGGGTATCATTATGAATGAATTAGATGCATGAAATGCTGATTAATTATCGACAGATCGATTTGGTTCACTGACACTAAATGCATTCAACATTTTGAACTCATGTGTGTACATATTTAACAACTAAAGTTTTATTATCCGTAAATTTAAAAAAAAAAATTTTTAAAAAGAGTTGCATTTCACAATTTAAAAAAAACTCATTTCTAAAGTAGGCACAATTTCCTTCAAAAAATTATTTTTGGCGCAACGATAAAACCCCTGCATAATTTGCTGAATAATTTAAAGAATATAATTGATATGTTGAATATTTTTTTAAAATAAGGATATGGGGTGCAATAAATTGATTTACTGTTATTTGTAATATGAATTTTTGTGTAATGAATGGTTTACTCAACTCATCATTATATCTTTGCGATTTATCTCTCTCTTTTTACTTTAACATATGCCTTGTGTCATTCCGTGTTTTCCATTTTGGAAAGGGGTCCTTAATAATATTGGGCTTAGGGGCTGGGATGGGATTAAGGGAAAACCGATTAAATGACCCATTCGTCAACAAGCCAAAATTATACGTGTGCCTTGAAGATTTTTGATTTATTACTCCAAGCCAAACTATCCTATTCTTTATTCTCATCGGCTCCACAATAGAAACACCAAACAATCATTGCCGCTTTTGTTTGCTTGTGTGAGTGTGTGTGCAAGTGTGCGAGTCGTCTGCTGAGCTGATAACGTGGATGTGTGCATTTTCATTTCAAATGAGAGTGGGTGAGGATGAGTGAGGATGATGGTGCATGGTGGTAGTGTACGGGGAATAGTTTTTTACTGCATCGCACAATAATATCCTATGCGTATGAACATATACATGTCTGTAGTACATTTTATTATAATTATGATTATGTATACAAGGAGGAAGTTTCATCAATGAGCACATTTGCGAAGGGTGTCTTCAAAATCTCGGATATTAAAGCAATAAAAAATAGAAAGTTTTTATTACTTTTACCTAAAAACAATATTTAAAAAAAATTAGGATAAATTTAAATTTATAAATGTTTTAACGAGTGCTGTACTATTTACAATGCCTTCCTGACTAAGAAAATAACCACGTAAAAAAATTAACACCCACCATCACCATCCACTTATTTTCCTTATAATAATCGGAAAGAAGATAATGAGTAGAGAATATTATGATGATGATTAACACTACCACTACATTTATTAGCTGATTCCTACATATATAGTCCCTCTTCGCAATAAAAGTCATATCCCTGTAATTTTTGTAAAAAATAATGGATCTGTATTATTGCGCTATTATTGGCTCAGTGAGGAATAAAATGGTAGATAAATATAAAAAAAGATGCGAAGAAGAAAAATGTGTGATGATGATGTTACATTCATACATATAACCTGCCATTAGGCAGAGATGACGATGATGATGCCACTGTGTCAAAAGAATAGAATGGCAAACGATGAAAAATACGTCTTCACCATCACCAGCCAGAACACAAGAACAAGTAATGCGTGTGTTTGTACATCTAATCTATATATGTATTTATATGTAGGATGTAGGAACACACGAACATATAAAAAAGTAATAATGTTGCGACCCTCCGAAAAATTAAATGATTAGAATCAATAAATTGGCAGTCTTTTGTCCCTGTAGAAGATTCAATGAAGCAAACATTTCTGATAATAAAGTCGTTGGTGAATGAGAGAAAAAGGGAATGAATGAGCAAAAAAATATATACTATAATAATATTGATGATGACAAGGACGACAATGTGACTGCTCAGCTGCTTGCTGAGTGAGGAAACGGGAGAAAGAATATAAAAACATAACCGAGAGTGCAAAGAAAAAGGGGAAAAGAAGCGAGAGACGGAAAAGAAAAAGAAGATGAGGGTAGAAAAAAAATAGTCAGAAAAATAGAGCGCATTATAAGATAGGTAGTACATAAGTAAGTATATAGTGTGGTGAGTGCACGAGTAAAGAAGAAGGAGGATGGATGTAATAATAATGCAACGTGGAAGAGTTCAATTTCACTCTTCTTTTACTTTTTTTCCTCTCTCTCTCTCTCTGTAAAAATAAAAGTAAAAATGTATCAAATGCCAACACAAAATAATAGGAATCTACTATACTTATGGTCGTGTAAAACATATGCACTGATCTCCCTCTGTTATATCATTGTCGCATAACTATACAGAAAAAAATAGGAAGAATCGCGTATCTTCCGCCTCGTTGGAAAACCAATTATTCCAGGTATCATCATATAATAATAATATGATGAGTCATTGTCGTAGCTGCAAACAAAAATCTTTTATAGTTTTGTTGGAATATACAGTTTATTTTGCAAAAATATTTGGTGTATGTATTTACAAAGCTGTCCAATTATTAAGTATTATTATATTCTTACTGCAAATTAGTTTGTTAGAATGAATGAATGAGTTGTAATTATATATTTTGCACACTATTACTTAATTATGCATAAATTAAAAGAGAGAAATATGTATATGCACTGCAGTCGCCGTTTAATTATCTCATTTAGGTCTTATGTCTTCCCATTGTTATCTGGTTTACAAAGCGCTTTAACAAAAAAAATGAAGAGGATACGCGGATGTGGTTGTGTGTAAATAAATGTATGCATAGAAGAGTGTTTTGAGTGGCTTGGTGATATTATTATTATAAGAGAGCAGCGAAGAAGAGAGCACTCATTTTTGGCTGAGCATAACTCTTGTAAAGATCACGACTTCAAAGACGTCCCTTTTTTCTTAATTTTTCATCGTTTTTCTTCCCTTCTTCTCATTTTTTTTGAATTATCATTTACTGCCCGCTGTTATCTCTTAGGTGGGCCTGTCAACAGGACCTGAGCATTTCTGAACATGTTGTTTGAGCTGGAGTTCACTTGACCTCTCACACCCTTTGTGCCTGCGTTATAAATATTATACATAGCAAAGAGAGAAAAAATATACCTACACAATCTCTTGTGAAACTTCATTTAAAAATATTATCAGCGTCATTATTATTATTATTAATATTAATAATATTATAATATTACATTATTATTATTTTTTCTTAAAAACGTGAAGATTTAAATTAGATTTGAGTAGAAAAACGAATGAGCCATGCAAATTTTCATCATTTATCCCTGCTGGCACTCACTTCACCGGTGGCATTGTCAATTCCACTCGACATCAATGAAGTCATTCAATCAGAAATCAATAATCACGTCAGACAATGAACTTTGTTTACAACAATGCAAGAAGACTCTTGCAATGTATGTACATATAAAAAATGTTCCTAGGTATGCAGGCTTGCTTGCTTTTATATTGTGTGTGTTTGTATACCTACAGGGGAGACAATGAATAAAAAAAATACATCTCTAGGTACATGGCGACGATGTTTGTTATAGATATTCAAAATAAAAAGAAAATGTAGCGACAAGCTGTCATCATAATATTCAAATTAGTGATCGCATTGCTCCTTTCATGGTGAACTAAACTCACAATTTATCAACAAACCCAAAAATGAGTAGTCATCAGTTTAATAATTTTTGAAGTTTGATGATACGCTGCGTTGATCTTTTTATCTTTATATACAATATTATGTTGCATTTAATATATACTAGTTTTAAAAAACAACATATTACATACATACATACATATTATATCCGCTGAATGAGTTATCATATTTTTAATTTGATGATGATATATTGTTGTTAGTATTATCAAATTGGACGATCAGTATTATTATTATTATTATTAACCTTATAGTAAACAAACGCTTATTATACTATACCCACACACATGTAATTGTGGAATGTCTCCGTTTTCTAAATGAACAGAGAAACAAGAATGTTTGTAAGATAAATTGAATCAAATCACTCCTTATTTCCTCAACATATTCATCCAAGCCAAAAGGCCGATGATAATATATCAACTCATGGTGGTTGGATCATTTTTCTCTGGTGAGTTGTCAGTTTTAAGAGAGAGAGAGAGAGCGTTCTACTCTAAAAGAGGGCGATTCCATCCAACATAGGATCGCCTTTTGTTGATCCTCTTGTCCTTTTTACTATTCACTTTTGACTTTGGGTGTAAATATTACTCATCACGACGAATTTGAACCAGGGTATATCTATCATCTAAATACACTAACTCAGTTGTACACATATACCTATAAGCATATGCAAAGCTTCTACAACAATTACTCTAATGCAGTCAATAATAATATTTTGTGTTTTAACTTGCGCAGACAATTGTCAGGTTGAAAAAAAAGGTTTCCAGATGCATGGCAGGAAATAATTACGATAAAAAGGTTT
>JAHZNC010004062.1:0-11149 GCA_027744095.1 Zhuqinia jingwanae | reverse complement strand
TTTCACTTTCACACAGTTCTGCGAGAGAGAGAGAGAGAATCAATTTACTAATATTTATTTTGGTTTCTCCCCTTTATTCCCACCTTCTATTCTGTTTATTCCAATTAATTTAAAAAAATAGAAAAAAACGATAGACTTCCTTCTATGTAAAAACTCACTCTCTCTACCTTTTTTCCTATTTGCCTAAATAAATTGTACATGACTACTAAAATCCAATAAATTTACAAAGTTGTTGTAGTATTTCTTTGTTTACTTTTTTTTTATTCATTCGCAATCTGAGCAAAACAAAAGTTTCAAAACATGTACACAAAACATATATTGGATTACTCCACTTAAAAAACTTTCTTTTTAATGCTGTCACTCCTCTCGCACTGCGTACAAGTATGTGTTTGTGAGAGGTTTACACGGGTGGCGATGATATGTGGAATGTGTGGATGAAGGAATAGAATTGTGTGACTACGCACACAAGTGTGTGTGTGTAGTGTTTATATCCCAACTTATGTATGTATCATGACAAAGAATTTGTCTTGAGATGAAAGGATGATGATAAAACCGTGCAAAAGGGCTTTTATTACTCACAATCAGCTCACGTGTTTGTCCTAAATATTTCCGAGATATATGTATATGTTTTTATCATCCTAATAAATCTAACAAATGAATATATGTACATTCCATCATCATTCTCTTGTCCTCCTCCTGATCATCCAAAAACATGGCGAAATAAGTTGGATATTTCCTTTTGGTCCTCTTCTATGGTTCTTCTACACACGATATGTTGTCTACTTTTGCCATTTCATTTGCCAATCATTTAATTTGATGATGACAACAAACAAGACAAGATGATTAGAATTGCTTGTAGGAAACAAAATGTTTCTTTCTTTATACCTATTATCTAACTATATATATATAGCATAATATTGCTTTGGTTTTATTGTGTTCACAGCTTGAGTTGAGGCTTCTTTTTTTTTGGGATGATGCTCTTCTCTTCTGTTCTCTCTCTGTCTTTGCTCACATTAAAACGCTACAAAAACAATTTCATCATCTTCATCGTGCGATCATGTTTTTATTTTGTTTTCTTTGTGTTCCTGTCCATCTCTCTGCGTCTTCCTCTCTCTCTCTCTCATACACACACTCTTTGAAAAAGTTTGAGCGATAGACCAAACGAAGAAATGAACATAATAACATAACAGACTTAAACAAAACAATATATAGCAAGAATAAACAAAGAGATGAAATGTGGAAAGGAGAAGGAAGGAAATTAAGCCTCTACTTCATCTTGTTTTTAGAAATGCTACAAAATTCCAGGAAAATGGAATACCTTTTCTAACCTTCTTTTTCTGCTGCTGAGAACTCAAGGCATTTTTTTGAATGATGTCAGTAGTTGTTGAGTAAAAGAAAAGTCAGACGTGGAGACGAGGAGGAGGGAAATCCTTCAAGGGATAATAATATTAGCGGATGGAGAGAAAAGAAGAAGAAGAAAAAGTATCACAAGGAAATTCACTTGTCTCACTCGCTCTCTATACAAAGCTCAAGATTTCTCTTTGGATTTATTCCATCTTTTTGTTCTTCTCCTCTCATCTTGTATTGGTTTCGTCTTCAAGTCAGGTAGTAGTTGAGTAGAAATGGGAAATCCCAAGATAAATGTAACACCAAAGACTACTATATGGCACATGCCATTCACATAAAGTTAAATTATACCGAGTTGACTTTTAAGCTATTTATCTACCTACCTATCTACCTACCGACTTTATTCAGCAAGCTGAAAAGGGTATAAAATCAGCCCTGGAAAAATTAATATAGGTATTTTGGGTATGGTCGTCATTTTATTTTTTCAAGGTGATAGCCTCTGTAAAAAAATACGGGAGGGACATTTAACTAATCTATCATGCGAAAGCTTTGCATGCATACATGCATACATGAACATGTTTTTTTTTTCAAAAAAGAAGAAGAAGAAATTGGTGGTTTCATCGCGGTTTAGGTACTAAACAGACATTTTACGATTGACTTCTTAGTCAACACAATAATGAAAATGTGTAGTACTTGTTCCACAAACCATTATACTGTGACGCAGTCACACAACAGCACATGGATAATAATATACTTACATATATACTGTATATTATGATGATGACATGATAAGCGTTAATTGAAATTGATAAATTAATATCACTTCTTGGTTTTTAGCCGCGGTGCATGTTTCCCTTGTCATTTATATGTAATATATGTACTCATCTATCTTGTGCAAAAAAACTGGACAGCTGCTGCTGTGGCTCGGCATGAAAAGTTGTTATTTTTAAATTAAGCCTCATGTTAGATTGGATAATAGGATAATGGAGTGGGTATATAATGTAATAGCAGCCTACGTATGAATGTATGTTATGTAAATTATATAGTATTTGACAGTAAACAAGTCTTATAATCTTGTCATCTCCCCCACTCCCCCTGTACGGTAATTTCATTGTCCGTCAAATAAAAATCCTTCTATTTTTGGCGACTTTTATTAAAATAGTTGCACAAAAAGTTTAATGTTAAAAACAAGCTAACCACTAGAATTTTTTTCCACCACACGCACACAGGCGAGTTGGATTACACCAATTAAGTGAACATTTTACAACGTTATCTCTGTACATTTACTATGCATGGATATTCTTTTACTTGAAAACATATTCCCATCATCATCAAGGACACGTCACTCCGAAAGAATAGAGAAAACAACAACCAAAATAATACTTTTGGGGTAGAAAATGCTAGCATGGGTGGATGGATAGGTTGCGTCTGTATTTCACAGAATGTGTATCTCTCCACTTCTTGCATAATATATGTTTCAACGTGTTATCAACAAGACGAACAAAGGACATGACCCACAAACAGAATAAAAAATTGAACTTGAATAATCACTCTCATGGGTGGGCTCTCCCCCCACATCATTTTAATTTAGAAAATTGCTTGAAAGACAAAATGCACCGCATTCACTTGAAAGAAAAGTAGGTAAAAACCCTTTTTGCCCCATTAACTAATTAAAAAACATCAGAGAGAAAAGAAAAGAATGAAGAAATAAAATAAAATGTTCTTCCAAATTGGTTAGCTATTTTTTATCTGCACTATGCCCCCCTCTCTCTCTCACTGTCTGGTTTTCTGTGTGTACTGAATGTGTTCACAAAGACAAGTTGGGTCAAACAGCATATCACCTTCAAAAAAAATATAGAAGCGAGCGAAAATAGGTATCGATCCTGTTTTTTTCTGTCTATTTTTCTTTTTTCTTTTCTCCATTCTTTATAATGGACAGCGCAGTCAACCAGATAACCACAGAAGATACCTACCAATCATCCCATTTATGTTACACTCGTTTTCTGGGTCTTTGGGATTCCTGGCCAGTTTTCTTCTTCTTTCTTTTGCAAAAAAAAGACTGACATGGTCGTGTTGGGATTGGCTACAAAGAAGTTTATTTTTCTTCTTATTTCGTCCTTCACTTTTTCTGCTGGTCAGACATACAGAACAAAACTGACAAATGTGCAGACAAATGAAAAGGCATTGCGCAAGAAATTCTTGATAGTGAGTGGCTGAAATTAAAAAAAATCTAATAACCTTTGATGCTCACTCCTTCTTTGGATAATTAATATAAGAAAGGTGTACATGAAAAAATGACCCTTTAGTTTTCTAGTAAAACAATATTAGTTCTCTCCGTCCTTTTATCCTTTTCACACTTGTCACTTGTCAGAGAGGCAGACAGACAGGAATAATTGGCATTACGATTATATAGGCTGCGTAAAGTAGATTGTTATAGTTTAAGACAGACAGAGAAATAAGTAGTTATGCTCTCTGTTAAATAATATACCTGCTTTAATAGCTTATTAGATAAAAAAAATTGTCAAAAAATGATTCACAAAAAAATGTGAAATTTTGTGGTATATATTTTTTCATCTCAGAAAACCCCCATATAACATGTTATAAATGACTGGTATAAAACGGCGTAATTTATTCGTTAGCAAAATCTAAGCCGTCATATAAAAGGATAAACGTTTCTAATCCGATTTACTCCTGGTAAAACGTTTCCATTTGTTTACACTCTTTAATTCTTCTCTATTGTTTCCTTTTTTTAGAAATACGAATAATAATAATCACCAACTCTTTTTTTTCTAATTTAATACCCCAAAATAACTTTTCCCTTGTTTTTTATTTAAAAAGAAAAGTGTCTAAAATAAGTAGACTACTTTCCCCACCATAAATACCAAAATAACAAAACTATTTTTTTCTGTGTGTGCTTACCTCAACAACAGCGGCATCAGTAGTACAACGTTTTTCTTTTGGAAGAGTATGTAGTCCAGAAAAAGAGGGGAAAGGATTAAAACTGTAATCCTACTTGAGTGAGTAGACAAGTACACTGAACTCTCGACTCTCAGCCACTTATACCACCACCATGATCATCACCACCGCCAAGATACCATAATATCATCAACCACACATCACTGTATACTTGATATCCGTTGTACCACAAAAAACACACAAGTTTATTTTTTTCTCCTCTGTTATTATTATTATTATTATTATACTCTGAAACTCCGATGTTTCCTTTTTCCCCGAAAAAAAAAACAAATGAATGTTTCAGATTTTTTGTTTATAGTTTGTAACAAGTTTGTTGTATGTTTATATAGTAATTTTTAAAAACACACGGCGGATGTTTGTATGTATGTACGTAGCAGATTGTGAATAAAAACCGCAAACCCAGATTCCTCCACAAGAATAAAGTTTTTAGTTAGCTTGTAGGTAAAAATACAAAAAATAAGCACTTGTTTACTCGAAATCACGGGGAAATCATTGCGTAACGAAGGGATATATATAAAAAGGAACAACAAAATCCTCTACACACACCAACCACGACCACCACCGTACCGCATCATCACGTTTACATTTCACATCATCAACTTAAAGATGTGTGGCTTCTGTTCCAGATTTGAAGGATACAAAAAAATTGTTTTCTTCAATAAATTTATTTTAGACCCAAAAAAAAAACTATTTTGTTGGAACCCCAGTTTAGTATCAAAAAAATTGTTGGGTCTTTGTATAAAGTACAACAAGTACAGCCACTTACACAGATAGCGATAGAGATAGACGCGTAGTAGTAGTTTGTAAATAGGTAAATATGGGAGAAATGATGAAAGGGTTTTAGAAGAAAAGAATCCTATTTTACCTCCAGGACTAGAATAAATTGAGTAGATTTTGAGTTGATGTTATGGCTGATGCCACTATTACAAATTTTATTTTTTGATCACCAGCGCATAACAGCACACAAAGAAGAAGAAGAATGTATGTATGAACATAGGCACCACTCTTACTATATAGTTCACTGATCCCCCCACACAAGACTACACCACAACAACAACAACAACCATCATCACCAGAAGCAAAATAGGAAAAAAAACCAGATAAAAAGGATAAAGTACCTTTATTATGATAAAAGACGACTTACATAAAATAAAGATCAGTTTTTTTTCTTGTGTGATCTCAAAATGTCGTTTTTGGATCTTCCTTCTTTGTTTTTATTCACTGTGTGTGCTGTACAAGTAATGAGGATGAGATGATCACACCGCTTTTTCACAGAAAAGCAAATATAATTTTTTTGTATTGACTTTCACTGCGCGTGTTTAACCCTTTTTTGTGTCTTGGTATATATATTTATTCATGTAAGAGGAAGAAAGAGAGAGAGAGAGAGATTGAAAGAGTCAATCAATCAATAATACACAACAAACAAGGTTTCATTTATAATGCATTATTTTGATACAAAAAAGGGATTCTCATAATGTATATACGCTCACGTACACTCAACCTTTCATCATCATCATTTTTGTTAGTATTCTTTTGTATCTTCAATTCTTCATCTTTTTACTAGTCAAAGAGGTTGTCTTGTTGTGAAGAGAGGAGAAAAAAATTCAAGTCTGTACTTTTTTGTCTTATTTTTTTTTCTTCCTTCCAGCTACACAGAGAAAGGGGGAGAGAAAGATCCCTTTTATTGTTTGTTTAGCTTATTTATTTTATTGGTAATATATTAGCTTGTAAATGAAAAGTACGTGGAAGTATGAGGACACGAAAGATGATCCTTATTCTTTTGAGTTGAGTATAATAAATGGAGAAACATTGACAAGAAGAAGAAAAACTTGTGATGTATGAGAAGGTCGTGAGGGTCGTGATGATGAATATTTATATTATTATTTTTTATTATCATACAAATCGATCAGGGGAAAATGAGATGAGCTAAATAAACGGGAACAAAAAAGAATTTCGTGGAAAAAAAACTTCTTTTTTTTGTATCCGGTGCACTGTAAGGTTTATTATGGATCATGGATAAATGTCAAGAAACCTTCAAACTGTTCTTGTATGTATGTATTTTTTTTGACAATGTTGCAGTTTGAGTTGCACTACAGGGACCAGCACAATAACAAATATAGTAATCGGTTAAAGTAGTAGAGGGGGGTTAGTTTTACCAGAGGGAAAACTTCTTTTTTTTTCCGGGGATTTTAGTTTCGGGAACAAAAAAATAATGTCTGACAGGAGATTATAATCTCGAGCACACAGGAATCATGTTAAAAAATGCAAGATGGGTAAACTGTAGTAGTAGTGGTTGTTGTTTTTTGGTATATTTTGTTTATCCCACGTATAAACAGCAGTCTATCCGAATAATGTCCACCTTCACGGGGCACATCACGTCAAAAAAAGGAAGAAAAACACACAACAACAGTGCACATTAGCTTTACTGTTCATGCTCACTCACGACACACACAAACAATTCAAACTTGTCTTCCTGGCGATTTTTTGTTGTTTTTTTATACCAAACTATCCAGCTGGGATATTACTCTTTTATTTGGTTGTTTGTCTGAACAGCGCAAGTGAAACCAAAACCTAAAAGAAAGTGTTCACCGCTCTTTTTTCCTTCAGTTTGTTTTGTTTGTAGTGGTCAACTTTTGATTTTTCCCCGTCTGTCCCTTGTCTCATCATTATCTCCGTCCATTGCCGCCACAACAAAAACAACAACAAATGAAGACTCTAAAGTTTCCTTTTGTTATACTCTTATCCTTCTTTTTCCTTCTTTTTTTTCAAACTGATTGTTCTTAATAGTTAAGGTAAAAAATGCACAGACACATTCTTACATTTTTACGCACATACAGACACAAAAGCACAAAAAATACCACACTACTAAACAGAGACAGCAAGAGTGAGAGTGGATGATTTTTTCTTGAGACTGAAAAACTTTCTTTCTTTTTTCACCGAACTTGGTGGGACATCGGGAGATTTTTATAACAAAAATGCGTGTAGTATAAAAATGTAGCAATGGTACTGTATACACAACACACTTGCAAACACGTACTCTTTTTTATAGATAGAAATAAAATGTGGCAGAAGAAAAAGTTTTAACCTTTTTTTCTATTTTTGTTCTTGTTATTTAAGAAATGTGTACAATAGAGCAGAATCGGAGAATACAGTATAAAAAAAGTTCACTGGGCTGTCTCACTTTCACTTTAGCTTTTGTGGTAACATGGTCGAAAAAAAATTTCAGTGGAAAATAGCAATGTAGGTAGGTATATCGTTTTTATACATCCACAACCAACAAAAAAACCGACTGCTGCACTGACGACTGTGTAGCAACGACTGAAACAGGAGACGTTTTACCCTCACCCTTTTTACTACTACATGAAAAAGAAGCAAACCGAGCCAAAAAAAAATATACCAGAAGAGATATTTTGGAAAGAGTGAAATAGAGAAGCGAAAGGAAAAGCGGGGAAAGCACAAGTATGCAGCATATACACACCCGTTCTTTCCTTTTTTGTTTCGCTCTGCTTGACTGCAAGTTTTGTGACCAAGACCATCATTCCTCCCACTCGAATGCTGCTGCTGCTGCTGCTGTTAGTGCAGTGGTAGTAGTGGTGGCAGTGAGAAAAAGCTTTACTTCACATCCCATCATAGTGACGGCATGTGAGTGTGTGTGTGTGTGTGTGTGTGTGTGTGTGTGTGTGTGTACAAAAATATTATACAAGAATTCCTATCCCAAAAATAGCGACATAGAAAATGTGAAAAGCATTCTGTTTCTCTCTAAAAAAAAATTCGGGGTTTTTCACTCCAGCTTGAGAAACTTGAAACTCCAAAAAAAAAGCGGTATAGCAGTTTATAGTTTTTTTGGTTGTATAATTTTCCACATATCTCTGCTGTGTGCTCTCTGTGTTTCTCGTAAACTTTACTAGACAACATTTCATTCAAACTATCTCTCTCTCTCTCTCACACAAACAACAACTTGCCGTGAACAAAACGTAAACGAGCCGTGTATACACAGAATTATACGGATATACGGAGAAATAAGGCAAGTGATATGCATGTATAGCAAAAAAGGGAAATAACATTATGCAGCTTGAAAAACAAGGGTTTGGGATGATTCCCGGCTAAAAAAATATATATATATAGGAAACCAACTTTTACTACTAGCGCGTATCACTTGGCTTGGGTTGAGTTTGGTTCTGGTTCCTAGTTTTGAAAATAAAATAAAAATTTTGTCATACTTTCTCCGTGTGACTTATTGAGGAAACGTATGACGACATTTTGTGTAGTAGTCTATCTTTCTCCCCGGGTTTTATACAACTTACATAATAATATTATGTAGTTACTTTTATGTGCTAAAAAATATCATTATTATTATAATAGAGAAATAGGGTATGTATGCACCGTGCACCACGTAGTTAACTAACTCAGTCATCATCTCTCAGGAGCTCTCTTAAGAGAAGAGTCGCACAAAATTTCGGTTATGTCTTTATGATTTTGTGTATATATCCATATCCTCCTGGCATACAAAAAAAAACTTGTGTAGTATCACAAGCACACAAGCACACACACACAAGTTAAGTTGTTACTCTAGTAGTTTAGTAAAGCTGTTGGATGATGTTGGGAAATTGATGATGATGATGATGATACACAGACACAGACACACGCATTTTGCATGCATAACGAAGTAGAAGAGAGAGAGAAATGTCGTGTTTTGTTAAGGTATGTAGTTATAGTACACTATATGCATAAAGATGTACCATTCTGCCTCTAAAAAGTTGTGTAGTAGTATGTCAATGAGTAAAAAGCTTAGTGAGAGAGAGAGTAGGGAACAGACACATGCTTAAAAATTCTTTGCTATCATTCGGAGAAAAAAAAAATTGTATAAAAAAACCTAGTGACTTTGTCCGGAGGAGGAGAGAGCCAGATCAGCAGCAGCACCTCAACGGAAGTAAGTAGACATACACAAAAAAAATCTAGTGCGTTGAACTTTCTAGTACCATTTTTTTTGCAAATAGTGACTTTTTAGTACCCATCTACACAAAGGCTTGCACAGCGTGTACATCCATATTATTTTGATGATACGATGATGATCGTGAGAGGGTGGATGAATTGTTGGATATACAGAGAGAGATTGCTGCTGCTGTTGAAGTAGAGAATGATGATGATGACGACGACAACGACTGTAATCACAAGGAAGCAACAATCCTCCTGTCATCATGATCATCATCATCTTTTGTGATCGCTGTAATATCCCACCTTGTACAGTGTCCATGAACACTTTTTTTGTGTGCTCGAGTGATCTCTCTCTTCTCTGAGGTCTTTGCTGTTGTAGGAGGAAAATTATACGGGGATGATAATATGTATAGGTGGGCAAAGTAGAATGAAAATGTTGGCGATGATGACACAATCTTGAGAGAGTGTGGTGGCAAGGCAAGTATGTAATGTAGGCTTTAAAAGTAGAACTTGAGAAGAAATAACTTTATTTTATTTTGTATTCTGGGTGTCTGAAAGGGGAATCATGTCTCTATTCTTTTTGCTGATAGAGCTGCTGCTCGAACTGCAATCTTTTGCAAAAAAAAATTTTTTGCTTTGAATTTGAAAACTGCCCATGCATAAAAAAGGGGCCAGCCAGCCAGCATACCTACAATAACCCATGTCATGATGATGATGATCATCATCATCATCACGATCAGCTCCTCCATCTTCATGCTCCATTTTATATACGACACCGTATTCATACTAGCACCACCTGAAACGATCAGAAGAAGCTGCTTCCTCCTATACCTCTTCGGATGATGCTACTCAAAAAAGTGTAACATGAAAACATATGACCAAGCAAGCTGTTATACATTCTGCGCGGAAAACACACACACACACACACACATACTCTCTTCTAACATCTTATTTTTCTGCACATCAATTCACCTCTAAGTATACCAGGTAGTCACCTCATTCCTATAAGTATACTGGTGCCCTATTCTTTTGTTGTTTTTCTCCAGGAAATCTTACAGCGACAAATAGGGAGAATAAAGACAAAAGAAGCCTGGGAACTGGAGCCGTAGTAAAGAATATATTATAAAGCACATAATAATAATATTATGCGGGAGGACATCTATCCGTTTTTCCTCATTTTCTCTTCACCCATTTTACTTATCATCATGATCATCATCATCATCATCCTTCTCACAGAGAGAGTCAGTCTTCTTTTTTTTAAGCCTGATCTCTCTGGCCTCGTTACTGATTTTTTTTCCTGGTAAAAAAACGGTACGAGAAGAAAAGGATAAAGACACGACCAGTGTGTCCTATTTTTAGAGTGAATGCGTGAACAAAACCAACAGTCGGATTTTCTGGAAGAACAGATGCAGATTATGAGGTTTACATAGAAGAAGGAAAAAAGAAAAAAAAGATTGGCAAATTTTCACCGTCGCATGGATTACCAAATATTATGGGGGCTATATAAAGCACGCAAAGGTGCTATAGAAAAGAGGTTGTTTGCACGTGTGACCAGTTTAGTACCATTATAGCTTGGAATATATTTTATCTGCCTAAAAAAAAAATTTCACATGCCACATGCCATTCTAGAATAATATTAATAATATTATTACTATTTTTCTTATCACGCCAAACAAACGCAGCAAAAATTTCTTTTTGCTGGACATACATGTGATGTGACGTTACAAAAGATTTTTGTAAGTTGTTGGACTTGTGCGCATTTCATATCAATATTCAGGTTTTACGTCCAGCTTTGTCGTTGTCCTCATATTATATGATTTTCACGAACAGGTAAGTTGTCATGATTAGCGTGGGCTCGTGGCCATGTATATGTCAGTGTGATAAAGTGAAA
>JAHZNC010004061.1:0-10765 GCA_027744095.1 Zhuqinia jingwanae | reverse complement strand
GCAAACTTGATGAGCTCTATCGATTTATGCAGTAAAAATATTTTGCAAAATTTATGCAAATTAGCTAAATAGTATGGTAATTAGTGCTAATTAGGCAAAACGATGATAATAAATCTTGCAAACTCAATGAGCTCTATCGATTTATGGAATAAATATATTTTGCAAAATTTATGCAAAATAGCTAATTAGTGCTAATTGGGGTACTAATTTGCGGAAAAAATTATCATATTCGGAATCAGCACATCAAATTACATCCATATATGAAATGAAAAAATTTAAGCAAATTTTGATCATAAGGGTCCCCCCTTTAGTCTATTACGTCAGAAAATATGCAAATTAGCTAATTAGTGCTAATTAACGTGCTAATTAGTTGAGGTAGTTGATAATTAATTAGTATGTGTGATTGGTAATGATATTCTTATGCAACCTAGGTTACTGCATTTAGTGGGACAATTTTTTCCGTAACCTAACTCTATGGTCATAACCCGTGCACAAATCTGGCACGATTTGCTTTTATTATAATATTGTATACAAGAAAAAAGTAAAATTAAAGAAATTAAAGCAGATTTTTTTTTTTGGCTTTTTTGGTTTCATCAATATCATCATTTACGTAGCATTGTAATGTAATATATACGTGTACTCCTCTTCAACAGAATCAGGATGAAACCACAAGTTTTAATTAAAAACTTTTTTGTTGTGTGTGTGTTTGTGTGTACACATGAAAAGCTGGCCATGTTAGAGAATGTGTCAACACACACGGGCGCGGCTTTACCATACGCGCCACTTGAAACTTCAATAACGATGTGTGTGTGTGTGTGTGTGCTTTGTGTGTACTGTCTAAACACACACTTTTTCAACCGCAGCTCTGTCAATAATATACGCTTCAGTTTCACTATGTGAGTGAAAGTATTCCAAGCACAAGTACAACATCTCTATTATCTACTTGACTTTTTGCCTTTGAGTTTATTAGCAGCAGCAGAAGCATAACTTACCTTTGCACCTACTCCTATAAAACTCATAAACTTTTCAAAAGATAACGGAAACTCCTTTTGTCTGCCTACAACTGCAACACGCTTCATATTTCCTGTCACAGGTTTCATTGTCATGAGCTCAAAGAAGCAATCACACACTTCTTTTCACAAGTATTCGTTTTTTGCATGGATTCTTGAAAAATGGTATTATACCTTTCACTAAAGTTGGTGCTGCTGAGAGTGCTTTGCTATGTTTAGCTTCCTCTTTAGCTAATTATTACTAAAAGTTAAACATGCTGAGGGGTTTGTTGTCTTGTAATTAGTTGTAATAGTTTTGTGTATAGGTATAACTTATAAAATGAGAGACAAGAAAAGACCGAAAGAAAGTTCCCTAATAAGCGGCAAATTATCTAATCTGAAGTCTCAATGTCCTTGTCCTGGAATTTTGCTTTAAGCAAAACTCTCCCATCTCTACTCCCTACTTGACAGATTAGATTAAATAGACGATCCTTTCCACTTTTGTAATTAATTTATATTATTATGGATATGAGCAAACGTAAAGCGACTAGTAATGATAACATTTAGTAATTAAAAAAGAAAGAATTGTGTTGTGTGGAAGAGATAACAAAAAATCATTTGAGTTTCAGCAGAACCAATTTCATTACCCTTTTTTACTTCGTACAACATTAAGGATTTCTGGATTTCATTAAGTTGACATTATGAAAATGGTTGACCTGTGCATAAATATATGCCTAAAGGATCTAATGCTTTTATTTCAAGTAAAAGAGAATCAGCGAATTTTTTTTTTTGCTAATGCACTTTACTTTTATGTATTTGTTTTTTATCTCTTTCTAGCTCCTGGACATAAACAATGCAATTACTTACTTTGTGTAGGCATGCTAATGTGCGTGGAAATTGAAAATACACAAAGGGCATAGAAATGTCGGAAAAAATTAAGCAACTTAGACTTGGAACATAAAAGAAAATGATATATTAGATTATCGGAAATCAATAAAACTGTGTCAAAATAACTTTGTGAAGAACACGCAGTAAAAAAAAACTTTGGGTTTTTTGTAAATGAGCCTCTGTGAAATTTTCTCTTTGCCTTTTCACCTTTTGAGCCGCCGTATAACCGCCAAAAATAATGCCGTTTTTATAGTAAAAATTACCTATATTTACAAGCTAAAATATATAGATATATAGATTATACAGCCATAAGAGAAAGTTTAAAGCCACATGAATTTCGCAGTCATGTCAATGTCAGTAAAAGCATGCTTGTGATGGTTTCAAGGTTTGGGAAGAGTCGTATATCTACCAAAAAAAGTACCAGTTGTTCGGTTGCAGGTATTATTATTTATGTAGCTGGTTTGTTTGATTCTGTGAAATACATTTTCCACTTGTTTACAAAAACAACTTATACAATCACTTTCATCGTACTTTTCTACCATAAAAGGAATTCACAATTTAACTTGTGTTATAGATTAAAATGCTAAAATGAAATTTATGGTTTTCCCCCAGAACATTTGCAAATTTGCCACATTTGTTTTATTTAAATGTACTCATATGTAACAGTCCATGATTTCCCATGAAAAGAAAGATGTATTGCACATCGCAACTGCTCAGCATATGCATAAATACTACACAAGTTATAATGCCCTAACTTGTATTGAACTTTCGGATTAAGAATTTTGCTGCCTTTGCGCCAGTGGAGATTGCAACCGGCAACCACCCACTTAGCTAATATGTATACATATATGTATGTACACTATTTTGTTTTACTTCTGCGATTTCTCAAACATTCCAGATAGAACGGAACATTCTTTTGTAATTAACAAGACTTTGATTAAATGCCTGTTGTTCATGGGAGCAATAAAATAGAGGAATATAAATGATTGTTGCATAGCAAAGTAATTACTTTAGCAAATAAGTTCTTATACAACAAAATAGCTACAAGCCATTAATTTGATAAATCTCTTCTCCAAGTGTTTTTTGCAGTATTCGCACTTTTTTCCATAAAAATAAGTTTTTTTTCTGCCAGCCCTTGCTGCCAAACCAGGAAACAAATTAGTCGAACAAATTCATTAGCAAAATATATAGCCATCATCATCATCATCATAATATATTAAAATGCACTTTTAAAGGAAAAGGTTCGTTAGTTAGATGGACGGGGTCATATGAGATTTGCTAATCCAAAATCACAGGCAAAACTATTTTTTAATCCTGCGAGTCAAATACACGTATCTGACAGCGTATCAAAATGATGATTTATGTTTACTTCATTTATTTGACCCCCTGTCATATGCGTTAGGTGGGACATGTGACGTACTTTTCCAAAACAAAACAGAGTCATTTATTACTACTGAGCAGTAGTTCATCATCATCTATTATCAACTTTACTGGCTTCTGGCATAGCTTAAAGAGAGAGAGAGCGAGGGGGGGCGAGCACCAAAAAAGCAAATATTTTTGTTTACCAAATGAAAGTCGAAAGCCACATAATAGAGTACGTATGTATGTATGTTAATCTCTGTAATTCACTCTCTATTGAAACATGGACGGAGCCTCAAGTATATTGTATATGTACATTTATTCCAGTTTCACGTCTATTTATATACTTCGTATATAATAGGTTTGCATACAACCTTATTTTCTCTCTTTTTACTCATGATGATGATGATGATGATGATGATTAACTTTTCACCACGGCCATCTCACCAGCCCACATTTTGTTTACTTTCTTTGCTCCACTCCAAGGGAAGGTTTTGTGTGTGTGTGATGGACCTTTCTGTGTGTAAAGTTTGTAATGTAATTAATCCTACTTTCCAGTATAATATCTCTTTACAAAGTGTACACACTACTTATTCCAAAGAAACAACAGCAGCATATAGCGTCAAGTTGAATAACCTAATAAAAATCGAAAGAGAAAAGTTCCGTATGCTTAGTGTCCGGCTCACTTAACACACACCAACATACATAGACATAGGTAGAGAGAGATCCCAAAACTCTTTACAGTCTAAGAGAGTTTAGAAGATGAACTAATAGTATAAATGTAATCCACCTTATTTTGGCAAATTCATACGGGAAGCAGCACAGTAGTTGAACTTTTTATATGTATCTTTGCAAAAAAAAAGTAGTTGAGTGAAACAGAATGTTTAGCGACAGTTATTTATTATCAGTAGAGTTCACCATACTCATCCTTAGACGTTCTGTTCATCAATCTGGCTTAACTTTACTTTAGAGGAACGGAAATCAATTTATAGAAACATGGAGCAAGCTAGTTAAAAATATATCTAAAATTTATTGACCCAGCTAAATAGCGCAAAACCCACTCACGTCACATAGTTTTTAGCAATAAGTACATTTATTCCCGTAGACATTGAAGAAAATAATGGGTTGCATGTTAGTAAAATAATTATCATTTATAACTAGTTTAATGGGTGTAAAAACTGGTGTTTCAAATTTTTCAGAAACCAAAAAAAAATAATTAAGATTAAAATATTATTATAAAAAACGTATGGGAAAATCCTTTGACAAATGCTTACAATTTAGAAAAACACTTACTGCAACTTATCCCCAACTACGGAAAAATTATTTCTATCAACAATTAAACATAAATGTTATTATGAATTATATAATAGGTGGCGTAAATACTATTCAAATCAAAACCAGAAAAAATAAAATATTCTCTTCAAATAAACTTTTCATGTTAACACTACTTACTTGTTCGCTAGCTATCACGTACAAAAATTTATATCATCGTTGAAAGTTTTTCTCTTTTTATTCAGCCTTCAGATAACGATTTGTAAATTACAAATTTGAATGCTTACGACTTCCAGTGAACCTATTGCCAACCAAGCAAATATCCTTGTTCTTCTTATCTTTCCTTCCTTTCCACGCATCAATTTCCATTTTGAATGATTGTCTAATCTTATTCAATATATATGCATTTAGGTACATGTCTAATATCTATATTTTATTTAATAATGTTCCTTGTGTATATAAAATATTACATTTTATGCGCACCCGTGCAATCCCAACTTGCTCAATGCTTACCAGGAACCGGAAGCTTTCAATATCAAATAGTCAATGCTTCAGCAATGCCAACAAGAGTAGTACTCAAGAAAAGGAAAGTCGATATAATATAGTAACAACTTGTTAGAAAGATTGAAAGTTTTACTTTGTAAGATTTTCTCATAAATAATAGCAATAACACATGTATATTTTTTCATATCATATTTCCGACTTTTGATTGCAACTTTTAACCTTCTTTTTACCTAGTCAAAAAAAAGTTTCAATACACATCCGATAGCTTAAGAACTAGACTTTTTTCAATAAATCCGACAAACTTTCCTATATATATGCAGACAAAAAAGGTTGAATATACAATAAGGCGCTTCGTATTCAAATTTTCGTAATGTATCTGTAATAATAAACATGTTCATATGCCAAGCTATATACGTAATATATTATGTCACGTAATTGTAGATACAGTATTTCTTCTCAACCAGCTCGTCAATTATCATGATAACTAATATAATGACATGATATTTTGGTAACTTTCTCCGAGGAACAGAGTACAACATCAAGTAAATTTGAGATTGTGGAAAATATGAGAGAGTCAAGAATTTAGACTTTTCAAAACGAACAAGATTTTTTAATATATTTCCTCATGCAAGACTACACGTGTGTGCTTTATCCTCCATTTTTATTATCATTTGTGCTAATTTGACTTTTCTAAATTGGAAATATTGGGTTACCTTTTTTCGACATTCTATATATTATTCTTCTTTCGAATTGTACGCAGAAAAGTTGACAACGCAGCCTACTAATGTACAGCGGTAGATGCTATTCTGTGTATTTATCTCCCTTTTTAACTATCTGCGACAATGCAGCTGTTTATTTTCCCTCTGGGTCGGTATTCTCCAATTTCTTATTCCATCGTACAGTACACGTGTATGCATGTATGTAAAAACGACTTGACTTGATGATATTGTTAGCTTTTCTCCAACAAACGACCGAAATTGATCCGCTTTTTCGCATCATGACAAAGACTACACACGTGTTAAGTACTTTATATCCACACATATGTAACTGGTTTTTAAAGTTTCACATGAGCAGACTATATACAAAATAAAATCACGTAATATTTCCTCCAACAACACATTTGATTCCCAATTTAGCTATATATTTTTAATGATAAAAAACTTAGCCATTCTACTGCAGTAGTCGTGCTTGTGCATGTGTAGGCATGTGTATATCATTAGCTTGTTAACTCCCCCTCCTTAAAAACCGTCATGTCACGTTTTCATTTCAATCCCATGCATCTTATATATATAACTGTTAACCTGTTTACTAGTCGGTTCCTGTAAAGGCTCTTTTATACTTGGTTTTAATGCAGCCACGTCATGTGCTTATTCAATCAATTCATACTACCAGTCCAATTTAAGTCACATTCAACAACAAATAAAATAAAACTTTCTTTTCAGCCCACTCGTTAGCTCTAGCTGCTGCTCTGCAAAAGAAAATGCGAAGAAGAAGAAGAAGGGGAAAAACGTGCAGGGAGTGGGTATACCTATACTACCACTATCGACAATATAAACAAATTTTATTTAGATCCTGTCGCCAAAAATAAGTTTCAAACTACTTGAGTGCATATTTTAGTAGTAAAATGCTAAATAAGCGTGTGAGAAAATCCAATCTAGCAAAAAGCCAATATATATGCAGGCCGCATATATATATTTTATCCGACAATAGTGACTAACAACTAGGTAAGCTGGGATGAGGCATGCATGCATAAATAAATAAATAATAATAAAAAGTCGATATTCACCAACAAAAACCCAGTAACCCATGTGTATATACCTAAAGACGACTTTGGTTTGGATGGTGACAGTGACTTTTCTTTTATAACAGAGGACCGAAGCCAAAGAAAAGGTTGGATAAAGTTACAAAAGAGCTCTGCTTGCATCTACAACATGGCTATATTATACGAAAGGAATATATTTACGTATTTTACCAAACAAAACTCAAATTGCATCTCTTTCTGGCCAAAGTCAAGCATAAATGCATACAAGTTTTTAGTAGATAGGTAAATATTGTAGGCCAAAATGAACTTTTCATCTCTTTTCTCTCACTTTCAATGAATTTTTTTGCTTGTACACACTCGGCATTTGATGCTGATGATGATGATGATCATCATCATCAGCAACGTGCTACTACATGTAGAAGGTAGTGTATGTGAGCGTGAAGTAAGCCTTTCTAATATTAGCCAAACCTGACTTGACTTGGTTTTTAGTCGTAATAGTAAATGCAGAAAGGACGAGAAAAAAAGGAAATTGTTTAGTGATTCTCTTTCACTTACGGCCCTTGCACAAACACATACAAACACACACACACCGTCATAGGTATATTGCGATCACTACCAAGATCTAATTTATGTGTAGAGAGTCGAGGACAAAACAGGATGTCGCTTTTGGTACGCTTGTGCCATTACTGTTGTGATGATGATGCTCTAGATGAAAAATATATTTGAGGGGATATACATAACTAGATCACTAGTATATTTTTCATTTTACTTTATTTTTTGGTTTCATATTGTATCCAGCGACGAATCCAATATTTTTGGGCACGGTATAAGCTCGTAGAAATTGTTATAGTACAGGAATATATACGAGGAAAAAACTAACAAGGCTGAATGAAGTGGATCTTCTTTCCCGCTTTCAAAGAAGGAAGCCAAACATTTGATAATAACTTTAATGCATAGGTATACATATTTTTGTTGGTTAAAGTAAGCCAAATATGAATGAAATCAGGAAAGGTTTTTTTTTAGAATAAAAATCTCAAGATATTAAATTTTTGTTTGCAAAATGAGAATCAGAGCGTGGGGGCATACTGGAAAGTGGGAGTATACCTAGGTATTTGTCATGATGTGCTATGCTGCTCATATTACTGCGACTGCCTATATTATAATAGCATTCCTTATATTTTATTTCTCCTTACATATTTTTCTTGCAAGCAAAAAAAATGGGCTGGAGATTTCCTTACCAATCAAGTAGAATAAAAAAGGTACGTTTTTGCATATAATATTTATTTTCATCTTATATACCCATTTTTTCTGTCTCAAAAGAGACAATAATAATAAAAAGAGAGAAAAAAATACTCTAGAGTAAATACATGATATTCTCAGGAGAAAAGTGAAATTTGAGATGGTTGGTAACTCCTCCCTCCTTTCTTTTTATATGTATCAACAGAGAGCGTAAAGGGAAAATAACGAGGCGGAAAAGAAAAGATGATTGCAGAACCCAACTCTTGTCACACGGCTATGCATATATATCTGCCAGTGTTCTTCTAGATTACCCGTAATAATAGCTCTTTTTCAATTCGTTCTTTTTTGCATTTTTTGCAATGTCAGATTTCTTCAAAAATGGATTTCAAAACAAGTGCCTATAATGATTTCTTGAGTAAATGTGTGTTCTGCAATGTTCTACTGAAGAATGGTAGTTTAAAATTATTGGAAAATAAATTGAGCAAAATGATTTTCTTTTTACAAATTTGCAGCAGTGGTTTTTTGTGTTTGGATATTATGGAATGTGAATCAAGTAGGAAAAGACATTTTGTTCCACTTTCAGTATCCCACTTTGCGTGTGTTCACTCAACTACTTCCTCTCTCCGTTGCTGCTGCCTTTTCCCGTAAATGATTTAAGGTTTGAAGAGAGGGGGAAATGAATGAGCCACAGAAACCCATTAACCGCCATACCACCATGCACCACCACCAAAAATATTAAAACTATGCATCCATCTATATATCCCAATCTCTTCATGCTTATCATCTCATTTATCAGGCTGCTGCTGGTGGTGGTGTGCATAGTTTTGGACATCCCGCATGCCATACTACTGAGCAAAATTACCGTATTTTATCGGCTGTCTAATAGAAAATGGAAAATTTATTACTATGTTTTTTCAATATACAACAAACATGCATTTTTACCTATACATTTTTCTCCTGCTTACTGGAAAAAGAAGAAGAACAAAATGTGTAACAGGAGCTTGCACTGGTGTTCCACAAATATACTGGTTTAGTTAAAGGACACGTTATGTTTTATGTAGCCGCGCACATAAAAGATACAATGTAGGAAAGCATGACTGCAAAGAATAACATCAACTTTATGTCGCTGACGATTTTTTTCTTTTCCCCTATCGGTTTTTTTTTAGAAAAATGGCACTTTTCCCCAGCGAAAAATAAAATTAATGCAATGTTCTCAAATATCAGACATAAAGTGTATGCCATGCACATACATCGTATTTATATCAAGTTGCTGTCAGGAGGATATAAAAAACGAAGTAATAGGAATGGTTGCTTCAATATAGATGACACATGGACATGACAATGACAGCCCAATCGTGAAATGCACACGACGACAACATGCAATGCAATAAATGAAATAAAATACTAGCAAGGTTTTTTCCTCTGAACACAGCCCCTTTTTTATAGACGTGCGGTGGTGGTGGACAAGAGATGATGAATGAAATAATGCAAGTGAAAATAAAATTAGAAAAAAATGCTATTTGGAATTTAGTGGATCATGAAGTTGATCAAGTTATGTATCTGGGACATGGACAGTATAGGTGCATGAGTGTATGACAGTTGCATAACCACAGTTAGCGCTAAAAAACATATATAAAAAAATAGGTTTATTGGCACACGTTCACCAGAATCAAATGAAAAATGATGATTTGAGTACCTGCGCTTCAGAAATACTTTTTTGAAAAAGTGTTTATTTATTTTTTGCTGTAGTTAACACGCTATTCACTCAAGTGAGAATACTACTATATGTAGTTGCAGTTGCATTATTATTATTTTTATATTTTTTAACTGGAGCAGGACCTTAGTGGTCCACACACGCAGCAAAAACTTAAGGAGTAGCCGAGAAGGAAATAAAGATGAAAAGGAAAGTAGAACGAGGCAATTACATTTTGTACTGTATATATAGTAAAGTGCATATAGGAAGAAGGGAGTCATAGTCAGTCACGCAGCCAATTTCGTTTATTTGTTCTTTTTTCGCAGCTTCTTTTTTCTTGTTCGCATAATATATACAATATACCTTTTTGTCTGTTACTGGTGTGTGTGTGTGTGTGGTCCGTGTTCCTGTCTTAAGATTCGTTTAATCCAACCAGAATGAAATAAGTGCAAGTAGTTGTTCACAGTTGTTAACTTACTGCGCTGTTGTATTTAGAGAAAAAACCCATAAAATTTTGTAGTGTTTACTGGAGAGCGAGAATGGGATGAGATATAATGGCTACATGTACATAACGTAAAGCTGGTTTATTTACACAAAGTTAAAAGGGGCAAAACATAATAACAAGCTTATGAGTATATGTGCCATTTTTGGGCAATGTTACATATATGTACGTTACGTATATCTCTGCCAGCGAGAGAGAGAGAGAGAGAGATAGAGAAAGCTCATGTGTGTATGCGTTCTCAAACGATGAGACAAGGTGAAATTATCGCCTTTCAGTTTTTCCTGCCAAATACATGGGTTTTTTATAAATACATATATTTTCCAGCCGCATAATTGTAACCCAAAACGGTCTACTAACAAAACATTTGAAAGAAACAAGAGAGCCGCCATCCATTTTACGTGCTAGATTATTTCTTGTGTGCATTTTACATTTTGTAGTAAAACGTAGTAATATAAAGTGCGTCCAACAAATATAAACTCAGTCATGTTTTTTGGAAATTTTCAAAATGATTATAATCCTATGATATATATGGTTCAAGTGAATAGAGTACTTAATAC
>JAHZNC010004060.1:0-10309 GCA_027744095.1 Zhuqinia jingwanae | reverse complement strand
GACCTCTGCTCTGCCTCTTTCAGTGCAGGACAGACAGACAGAGAATATAAAACACATTATCAGACTCAAGTCATCGCACTGATATGCTTTCAGCGCAGCGGCGTAATAAATGTAATTACAAGACGAGTAAAAATGTGTACAGGCAAGATACATCTAAAGTTGCATGAAAGTAATGTTATAGTGTTTACTGCTAACAACCATCATCGTGTTGTTGTTGCTGTCGTTCTCCTACATTCATAAAAGTGATGAGGTGAGGTTATACAGTGAGCAGTAAGCACCACATATTATGCAGTGCAGTAGTTTGATAGTATGTAAGTATGTATTACTTTTTTATGATGCCAAAAGATTGGTTTCATCAGTATCAGTATTCATATATTCAGATTCAGATAATTCAGAACGAGAATGTACGTACGTCGTCGTCATACTAAAAATTGTAGGATATACAGAGGGTAAATTGACCACATCTTCTGCATTGTGAGCAAACAAAGTTGGTGCGTTGAGGCACCTATTATGTGTTAAATATGAACGAGAGCAAGCAGTAGCTAGTAGTAGTAGTAGTAGTAGTAGTAGCGTCCTTTTATAAGCGTTAGGGGGCCATACATATAAACCGTGATGCAAAGATGGGAGCAGGGAGGTGGGACACTAATTTTTAGTTGGCTGCATTCATCCCATTTTAAATAGGCGTTCGGTGAGGGGAAAGGCTTCAGGCGGTTACTTAACAAGTGAATGGTCCCTGGCATGGCACAAGAAAACACCGCACGCAGTTCACCCCTAGTTGTGCTCCCAACAACTCCATACCGCATTTAACCATGTACTGAGTACACCACACAAGAGCGAGGTATTTATAATTTAGGCATATCACTTTTAAGCGATCAGGATCAGAAAAGAGGAAAGTTTTTGAGCAAACATTGACAGGAATAAAAAATAGAGTTGGTGGTGGGGAGTGGGGAGACTCTGCTAGGTACCTCGGCCCCGTTCTGTGTATACCGTAATGGGATAAGGAGTTGTTGGTTTCTATTGGGGGTCATGTCTCTCTCGTTCGCTCAGTCAGTCGGACGAGATCGACTGAATAATGGCAAGAAGCGTTTTTATGTTCATTTATACGTACACATATCTACCTTTTGTGGCGCACTGCTGATATGTTTAGAAAAAGAGAGGAAAATGAGATAATTTGTCACGAGACGAAATTTGGCATACTGTACTTAAGAGTAAACAAATAATGTTGATCCAACCTTTTAATAAATACATTTGCTCTTCTACAATGATAATAATATGATGGATGATGATGATGAACTCGATGAACAACTAATAATGTGCATAGGCAGGAAGGAAACAATGTTTGTCGCTTGTGAACATGTATATTCGTAAATTGCGAGAGGTGGAATGGAAAAGTTGTAATTTCTTGTTTTTTATGCTCATAATCACTGCATGCATACTCTCAATAAATGTGTACCGCATACTCTCCATTTGACTAGAATTCAAAAATTCCTAATAGTTTTTGAGTTATCGCGCATACGGCCGGACGGCCGGCCGGCAGACAACGCCAAATTATAATGAACTGTAAACAGTTCATAATAAATGTGTACCGCATACTCTCCATTTGACTTCTCGATCGCATTTTCTTCAAGAAATGTTGATCTTGATGATGATCGTGTAAGCATTTGTATGGTTCTGCGGTGGTGTACGATCATGTACTTATGCTCAATAAAAACATGCATGTAAATTTCAAACATCCTTCTTGCTGCATATAAATTTTATTTGCGCAACTAACTGATTGGTACGATGATAGTACAATGTTTTAAAGGATATCTAGTATCAAGTACTCTGGTATACTAATATATTACAAGCTAATAAAAATGCTCCTTAATAAATTATTGTTTGCTTCCATTTACTATGAAATGCTAGAGGTAAATACATTTACATTTATTTGTCCAATTTAATACGTTTTACAGAAAATCTAGTACAGTCAACAGTGGTCAGTATGAAATGAAGTACGATGATGTGCACAAGTTCACAACTACAATCCCATCTTCCGTATCAAACATACGCGGAACAAACATTGTCTACACATCTTATTTTATTTTAACCCTGCACGAAGTATAATTTATGTACACTGCAATCTGCTTATTCCGCTAGAGATGAAGTGGGATACTGGATAATGAGTATGTATATATTAAGCGAGGGTAATGATAATGTTTTATGATGAATGATTCTAATTGTAAATATAAGCAGTATGCACTGATCGTTGATGACGCTTATTACTCGAAATCAGCAATAAGAAGAACAATGACGTAGTTCACTCTAAACTCTAATTGTATGGTTGGAGATCACCGATCAGTTTAGGAACTGGTGAGGGCTAAGCTTATGTATGTGTGAATGTTTGCCGTAGAACTATTATTATGAGCAGCTAAAAATGAGCAATGAATTAAATTAAGGCTGAATAAGTCTCGGTACAAATCTGCAGTAGATGATTTCACTTAATCAAATCATACTTTTTGTAAAAAAAAGAAATGTGCTGTTATAGTTGAAGCTAGTAGATGCGTAAGGAAGCGCACCCTTTTTTATCGTGGGCATTTCATTGAAGTTGATAGTAATTCAGTACTGTTGTAAGTTAATTACTATACTTTCCTATTATATATACTACATTCAACATTAGAAATTTTTACATAACACATGTTATCCTATTCACAATGTTTATTTTTATGGCGCTTGATGATGCGCTAGTTAGCAAACAACATGACGAATTAATTACGCACAAATTATATAAATATGTATACCTGTGCATACTCGACTTCGTACTCCGTGTACCATAATTTATCATCAGTGTATGAATATGAATGATTCATTCGTTGCATTAGTCATAGTCATATTGTTGGATGTTACAAATTTCGTCATGGGCAAAAGATAGTTCATATCAGTGGCTCGTGTTGTTTTTACGTCAATTGAGCCATATGCCAAAATACTATTTATTACGATGCGATGTGATGAATGAATGTATGTGAGCAACAAAGCTCAAAGTATGCGATTGAATGGAAACTGGAAAGAGCGGTTTTAAGGTGTTATTATTTAGCAAGCTTAGCTGGTATTTTGTTTGTAACGATTTATTCTTTAATGGTTTTTATGTAATTAATTACTCAGGTTGATTATTGGTATTATTTATTTGGTTAATGTGGCTGTTCTCAGGGACATACTTAAAGTCATAAATGGTAAACAAACATATTTAAAAAGGTTTAAAAATTTTAATTCATTCTAATCGGGTTTAAAGACCCATATCAGGAATTTAGTAAATATGTAACTTTAACACCAAATGCTCCGTGATAAAATGTATTATCCGCCGAGATGCAAATTATTAGTGGAGCATAATGCATAGACGATCATACTTCACACAATGGGGCAATATGAAACACATGCCATAAATTCGATAAAAATATTGTCAATTTGAAGTGGGGATCATGTCCCTTTCCGTGATATGATGGTCGTTAGTTGGTATATAACTTGTACTTTGATAAGTTACAGTTAATATACTCTGCTGATTTAATCTACGTTCCCACAAAACCATGAAATTGGATGGAAATTCTGGAAAGTACCATATGAAAGTGAATACAACAATAATAGCAATCATTTTCCGTATGATATATACATGAAATACATAGGAATTCAGTAGTATCAACCCCTTTACTCCGAATCTATATAATACAATAATTATGTATTCGTTTGCATAGCTGACACTGGTCAATCCCATGTCAAATGACTCAAATTCACTCCAAGCGTTTTATTTCTTTTCATAGAATACATTAGTTTTAATGATTTATCGATATATAGTGATGGTGCCCAATTACCGAGTTGGATATGCATACGTGCGGCTATACCTTCACCAAAAGTCGAGTATGATTTCCATTTGTCGTGTATGTGGTGATGTGCACATTAACATCAATGCATTCATTTTGTTGTAAATTTGCTTTTCGACTACATAGATGCATGGTTCCATGACAAGGAGTCTAATAAACTGAAACACATTGGTATTGGTATATTATAATATATTATGTAAATATGGTAATGGTATTTGGCAAAAAAAATAAACCCGTTGATGCATTTATTTTATCGAATTAATTTTTATATAGGAAATTCATAATCTGCTATGACTGATAATGGTATATACGGTTTGCCTTTGCACGTAGGCAAGGTGATGTGTGCTGCAAATTAAATGTGCATAATATCTTGTTATTTGCGTCAAACAAACGCAGGAAGAAGAGAACAAAAATAATAAAAATATCATAATAATAAAATAATAATATATCATATCACTAAAAGCATAAGTGCAGAAAAGACAATAAAATCCGCAGAGTGTCGATGTCAACTGAGGAATTCCTAAAATTAATTCCATGCAAAAATGCGAAAAACAACACTTTTCGTGTGGGATTCAATTAATTATTGCAAACATCCTTGGAACCATAAGTACTCCATATAGCCATTTCAAATGAACTAAATAACCTCATATTTTAGTGTGTATGTATCTAACGAAATAGCGTATATAAGATGAAACCTGATACATTGGTAATTTTTGCTAATTTTGTTCCATGAAAATGCACGTCAATCTTTAAACTGCAAATTTTAAATAGTTGTTTTCTTGCGTCATGTTAGAGGTAGCTACGTGCATGCTAGTCGTTGTTGTTAGTAGTATGCTTCAATGCTCCTTTCCTCTTTTTTATCTTCGTGCATTTTATCTACATCCACAATCCACGTTGACGCACGCATAGGCCATTGTAATGTGAGAAGGTTTTTCTGTTTCCAGAAAGGGCGACGTGAAACCTTTTTCATTCCGAGCGAGTGTTACGACACGACTTTGTGTCTTTTGCGCGAAACCCTAGTGTTCTCCGACTTACTGACTTCCCGATTTATTTTTCTTACTTTGTGTGTCAACTTACCGATTTAAAAAATAACGAACTACCCGATTAGACTAGATCTAAAATGTACATTTTTATTTTGATTACTTTGTGTTTTCACCACAATATGGTCATTAGTTATCAGCCATCACAAACTTCAAGATACTAAAGTTAGTACATACAAATAGAACAATAATATATTGCTTGTCACATTTTTGGTCATCATATTTTTTTAGATCATATTAGATGTACAAAATACATTCCGTACTAACTAAAATTTCCTGATCGAATAGTATAAGAACAGCGAATTTAAGCCGTTTTTAAAATTTAGATGGACGTTATGGATGTAAAATCGTAAAGATTTCGATTTTGAAATTGTTTTGACGGATTTCTTTTTAAAATAAAGTGATAAAAAACAGGGTTAAAAAAATGCTGATTTATTATTATTTTTAATCCGCCAAAACAACTTCAAAATCGAAATCTCCATACATCCATCATGTTCATTTAAATTTAAAAAATAGTCACCATTTAATTGTATGTAAATAAATAAAATCGTGATGTTTGAGAATATCTAGCGGCATAACGCCGCTTGTTTTGGTTGTTATCTTCAATTAATGTTTTAAAACTATCGAATGCTTTGACCTAAACCCAAGAAGTGAGGTGTCCAGGCAATGTGGAGGATGTGATGCAATAACAGTTAACGACTTCGTACCATGTTTCCTTTTATGCTTATCGTATAATATATGCATGCATTGGGAGTAGATGCTGATGTTAAAATATGCCAATATCCGATCCGAGACATTACTCTAATGAATTTAAAGCTTTTAGATGTACTGCATTTCTTCTGGAATGCAGGGATTTAAAAATTCTGGTAATTCGCTATTTTAAGTCGAGTACTTGGTTTTTTAAAAACAAATACGTCGGTAAGTTGGATTTTCTTGTAAAAATTTAAAATCGGGAGATCGCTTAGTCGGCTGACTGGTAGTGATTAGTGATTCCATTTGCAAAGTGTCATTTGATCCTATCAAATTTTGAAAGTATAATATTTTGAATTTTGTAGTAATGCAGTCGTATAAAATATTATGACTGGGATTTAATAATGTTAAAGTTTAATGCCATAGGAGCACAAAGTTTAGCCATACAATTAATAGACATGATATTATATATGATATTACACAAAATGAATATAAAACCAACATTATTGCGACATAATCGGTGATTCCAAATCCACTGGTGCAATAATATCACAAATAAAAAATTGAAACTTTGTGAAATTTACGAGATACTGAATTATTATTAATTATACTTTTAATCGACACACAATTTCAATTAACCAACTGTATTAAGAGCAAGCATTTGTTTGAAATTTACACGAGTTCCTTACTATAAATAGTAAAATAAATTTTAAAAAGTAAAAACTGTTTTTAATAGCACGCGAGCTCTCGTAAATATTCGTGTACCCATTTTAAAGATAGGATAACAACTCCTTCTCACAAAGTTAAATCGCAAGCATACAAACAAATAGAATTGGCAAAAATTATAAAGCATCTTTGTATTATAAAAAGAGAAAATTCACACGATTCTCTGTACTTTTCTGCATCGCCGGGCCTCCGGACCGGATGAGAAGATATTTGTTAGCCCAGCCTGCAAGCGTCACCTAGTATACACTTGTCGTAACTAGTTCGCATGTTACAATCACCATAACAGAAAGCAGTATTCAAAAAGGCCTAGATGGTGCTAACATGCTGTTAATGTTAAATGTGTTACTGGTGGTGTTATTAATAGTCAAAAGTGCATCTAATCTAGGTAAGTACTATTTCAGTTTAAAAAAAACTGCCAACGAGTGTTTTACGCATTTCTGAGTGATATTTTTTATAAATTTAAAATGTGTAATTTGCGATTTTATACAAGATTTAATACACATATGTGTTGGTGATCATATCCATTAACGAGGGGTAAGATAATCCAGATCTATAAATTCATCAATTTTAATATATCTCGATAATCTTGTGTAACTTGATCTGTACTCTCATGTAAACATCATAACATAACAGTTAGGTATTCAAAGATCATTATTAAGTAGCCGGACGAGCCCGAAGAGCGTGGAAGAATAGTTTATGGAATGATCTATCTGTCCATCCGTATGCCACGCGGTTATCTAAACACCTAAAAGGAATTCTGTTTTTGGTATTCGAATCTACATACAACTTACGTCATTAGGGCATCTGAAATCACCATGTAGGCATCTAGTCATATTCCCCAGGGGAAACGTTCACTTCCACACGTTCCACACCATTAAAAATGCAAATTTTGAGCACAAAACTTGTGCGTATGGTTAATTTGTCAGTAGATTACAAATATAAATATGACATCGCGTAAAACCTACCCGAGGTAGAATGCGAGGTGGATTAAGAAAAGAAATCCCTAAGTGGGATCAAAAGTCGTTTCTGAGGTGGGTTCAAAAGTGTATCCAAGAGCTGGGGAAGCTCGTTCGGCTACTTATATATGGCGTTCTAGTTATGTGCCTATTGTCATACGCGAGGCTCATTTACGACTCATCAAGTAACTATAGCTATGGCTCAAGAATGCGCAAGTAGAAGGATGGCGTTTGGCTACAAATTCAAAGTGAAATTCGCCTGACCCCGCATTACCTCTAAAAAAAGTGTTGATTGTACGTAGTTTTACATGACAGATCAAATTGCACACGATGACTCCATTAAATACGGGGCAAATAATATTTCATAGTCATTACTTTACTAGATAGTGTTTTTAATCAGCAGACTGGCAATCAGAGCCACAAACACACAAAGCCAAAAACCATTCATAATATTGCTACAATAACATAAAATATTCCATGTCATTTTTGATTTGCCCGTAAATATTGTCTTGAGAATACAAGCATAGCATGTATTTACCAGTATTATAAATACGTCAGCACGTACATGAATGAATTCAGCACATTTCCTTAATTGCATACCAAAGAAAGAGTTGAATCTGGATTAGTCTTTCATGCACACGGCTTTAGCCGTATTCTTTGTCCTACGTGTTCAACACCATTCATTACATCATCATCGTGTATGACAAGGCTATGAAGAAATTGTAATTACTCAATACAGGAAATATTTAATTGTTCAAAAACTGTTGGTGTTGAGTTGATGGCTAGTGATTTCTTTCTGCGACTTGTACCTTTTCTGGTTGGTAGCATAAACTCAAGCATAGGGAACGTTTATAGTATACATTAAGCTTTGCAAGGAGAAGGTAAATCCCGTGCTACCTGGATGACCTGTATTGCAATCTTTGCTATTTTATGCATGTATCATTATTGAGATGAAATTATTAATTATGTGTGTCATAGTCGGTGGGTAAATATCATAAATGCATTTTATACATTACCATAAAGTCAAATTTAAAAGATTAAAATACTGTGATTATGTTTTAAATAATTTAGCAGTGCAATTGTGATCTTAATACAAAAGGTGTTCATGCCATCATCATATTAACATTATTCACAAACTCACACTACTGACTACTACGAAACGAACATTTACATCATTAAAAGGTTTGTCCAGAGTCCAGCCAGATAGTCCAGCTAGTCCAGCACAACCAAACTAGCATTGAGGAAATACCGCGGAACGTACGTATGCACATGCATTAGTACATTTCTTGCGGAACACGGACATACCGAACGTGACAAGAAAATTTGCCATCATTTGATTTTTAATTACCCTACACATCGACAATGAGCAGAGAAGCACTAGCATAAAGAATACCTACAATAAGCGAAACATGATACGCACCATTTTATGAAACATACGCTGCTACGCACGCAGCATGATTTCGACCACTTTTATTGCAAGCTTCTTCAAATTCAAATGTAATATGATGGTTAAATATATGTACATATTTAATAAATCCATAATCATAGTTCGTGGTAATATTATGTGTTAATATATTTTGCAGTACAGTATAAGAATGAAGTCACTTTACACTAATTACCACTTTTAGCAAAAAGAAAAAAAACTTGTCAGCAAAACCATCTTTTGAGCAAATATACCAATGTTGGATATGTGCATTCATGTCATACAGTGTCATAATGTTATGTCATCTTGTTCCGTCATGTACTGTTTCAAAGCCTTTAATGTTGATAATCAGCATGCATGGTAAATTATATAAAGTATCGCTGCTAACTCCGCGATCCACCACATCATCACATAATAATACAATAACACCACACATGAATGTATGCATGATAAATCATATAATATATGTACGTACATGGATGGTTTGATGAAGTACTCATTAATACTACACTATACTAATAATATACTTAATGATAAACACACATTTGAGCTGTGTAGTGGCCCATTAACAAGAACATCAGCAGAAGATCCTACCAGCCAACTGCCATCATCATCACTATCACTATTCATTATTATTAAGGATCGTATAACAATCATTTATAAGATCGGAGATCAAATCTTTTGCCCGTATGTATGTACGTATGTCCGTGCTCGCCTGACCACATATTTGATCGGATTTGGACCAAACTTGGTACATTACATATGCTCTTTATATATAGAGTAATAGATCTCTATAAATTTTCAGTGCTCTAAGTGCATTGTACTGCCGCCAGTGGGACAAAAATCTTAGAAAAACTATATACAGTCACTGATATGCACCAATTTGGGTACACACATACTAGGGCACAAGGTCTTTAACCCAGTAACATTTTCAGTGCTCTAGTCATCCCTCTGGTGGTAGGGGCCAAACTCATGGACCGATGTTCTTATTTTAATCGTTTAATAGTGTTTATTCATTTCATTATGTTGAGAGTTTTGGGATACAGCGAGCTACGAACAAGAATATATCAGCAATCAGGTTGATACCTAAAAGTTAAAAGTAAGAAATACAAAAAGTAATACACTCTCACTGACAATTGAAATAAGGACCGCTGTATAAACCCTTAAGTAACAAACCTCTGTTTTTATCTATTTCTCATTAATATATTTTTTAGTGATGCATAAAATATCGTTTTACTTACTTTTTTAGTACTACTTTTATTATTATTGTTGGTAGGAATGTCTGGAAAAATACATACATACTATACTTTCCGTTTCCTTATAATCCCCACTTCCACATATTTACAATTCCATATATTTCCATTTCCAGCATATTTGATTTTGATATGTAAGTCTTACTGATCAAATGTTTGATTAGTAAAAAGTCAAAAGTTTGATTCTGATTTTAATCTGATCAAAAGTTTGATTTTTATCATTATGGGATCATCAAAAGTTTGATTTTGATCGGTAAGGGATCATCAAAAGTCAAAAGTTTGATTCTGATTTTGAGTTCGTCAAAGTGTGAACGTTTAACCAAAAATGTAGTTCTTCTCATTAAAATCAAAGTAGATCATTAAAAGTCCGATG
>JAHZNC010004059.1:0-42635 GCA_027744095.1 Zhuqinia jingwanae | reverse complement strand
CAGATTGCGATCAAAATCAGTACATGTATGTAATCTGACATGCTAAGATCGAATATGACATCTAGTTAATTGTAGTACGAAGGCCATAACGACTGCCATTACGTGGGTTTATTGATCCTGTATTTACATACATACCTTCAATTTGTGAGCTGAAAAATTATAAGAGCTTTATACAATTTTACTATTACTGGTTTCTCAAGTAACCCAATCAATTCTATGATGATAGTGTTGTGTGGTCAAATATTCACTACGTTAAACATTGTGCAAGCAAGTACGGAACGACAAACCACCGCAGCCAGTTCACGTAGTTATCAAAACTAAACCATTGTAAAATTAAAAAGTTTAAAAAGGTTTACCAAGCACAAGTGCAAGTGAAAAGTAAAACTAGTTAATGTAAACGTACATACTAGTTGTAAGTTGTAGGCCATAAACCTTCCTTATCCCCCGGAGTACAATTCAGAACAAAAGTAACGCTTGTGCCTGGCATCCAAATGAGACCTTTCGAATGATACGTTGCTTGCTATAGGTTGAAGGTTAAAAAAGATCCCGCGTAATATGGATGCCATGCTAAAAGCTGTATATGAAGGAAATTGACTTCTCCCTTTCTTCGTGGAGTTTGTCCCCCGATTATGAAAATAAATAGGCTTTAGGTAAAGCTTATATGCCAAATTTGAAATAGTTTGGATAAACCGTTTTGAAGTTATCGTGCGGATAGGTAGACATATTCAGCCGTACCGAAGTCAATACTAGATGTTACACAGCTACGCAACAAAAAGCTATACTTCGCTCTAACCATCTAACCAGAAAGCCATGCCATAGTGCATTCACTTGACTATTGTTTCACCCGCATCCATCGGTGTCGTGTGCTCATGTGGGACCATTCCAAAATAAAGATTTTCTGTTTCCCAGATCTTTTCGTCATCTTTCTCTCTGCTGGAGTGCTAGAAACTACACGATACACACGGTTATATGTGGAATAGTAAAAAAATACAATAACAACTGATATTAGTCTGGTAATTATCTTTAAGTACATAAATTGAGAAGGGAGCTGACAAACCGTTCCGCCTGAAGTTCGGTGTAAGTATTTAGTTTTAGCATTTAATTTACCGCACATACTTATACTACCCGCGTGCTTTAAGTGTAAATTATTTAAAATAGGTGGTACAACGACTCCATTGTACTTAGCAATAACACGTGACACGAACATCAAGTGACGTTAAGGCATAAAATGACCACTACTCCTATTTTTTATATTCATTGTCAGTTTATTGCAACTAACAAGTCACATGTTTGTTTTTTAATTGTTAGTTACGACGAGTGCAGTTGAACAAACCTTTGCTACTTTATCTTTGGATTCACATTCACAATTTTTGATCGCAGAATGGCTGCGTTAAACGCCGTATCTCGTGTGGCATTTTCAGGTAACGTAACGATACACATATATATTAATAATTAGGTATATAATTTGATATTTGGAAAGTTGTTTTGTATTGTGGAAATTTTGTTGTAATGCTGTATACTTTTAACTCACAGTTGGGAAGCAATTCCATATTTGCCCAAGTAGCCAGTTTACATCATCTCCGTTATCTTTGCGTTCGACGGTAAGTATAGCTATTAATGGCTTTGCCCTTTCACTCTATTCCAAGGTTGGAAATAATATGTTTCTAATTTCTCAGCTTAAATTGAGTTTGTATATCTATATATAATTCAAATTTGTTTACAGTATATCAGCTACCGGCCAATCTCGTTCAGTGCCGCTAGATCTTACGCTGAGAAGCAAGTTTACCAACGTGACAAACCACATTGTAATGTTGGAACAATTGGTCATGTCGACCATGGAAAAACTACGCTCACAGCAGCGATTACCAAAGGTGTTTCATAATAGAGTTTGTCAAATTCATTGCATAAACTGCAGATAATATATAAAATAATTGTGACATAACTTTCAATTAATGTATCTGCTATTACTGTTATTCAGTACTAGCACAGAGTAAAAAGGCTGTTGCTAAACGCTATGACGAGATTGACAATGCTCCCGAAGAGAAGGCTCGTGGAATCACCATTAACGTTGCACACATTGAGTACGCTACTGAGAACCGTCACTATTCCCATACTGATTGTCCTGGCCATGCTGACTACATCAAAGTAAATGGGTTTGTATTTGAAAATATCTGATATTTCTTGTAGACCATTTATGTATATGTTGAATTTATTCGAATCTACAATATTTTTAGAACATGATTACTGGAACTTCGCAAATGGATGGTGCCATTTTGGTTGTAGCAGCAACTGATGGCGTCATGCCTCAAACTAGGGAACACTTGCTACTTTCGAAGCAAATTGGAGTCCAGCATATCATTGTTTTTATTAACAAGGTGTATATTATATTATCATACGCGCAATACAGTTTATTACTTAATGAATATTCAAATATGTTTCCAAATGAAACAAATGAATTGTATGTAAATATATTATTCTTAATGGTTGATACAATGAACACTTAAATATAATCAATATCAATATCAGGTTGACGCAGCTGATTCCGAGATGGTGGATTTGGTGGAAATGGAAATCAGAGAATTGATGGCAGAAATGGGATATGATGGTGACAATGTTCCCATTATCAAGGGCTCAGCTTTGTGCGCTTTAGACGGGAACAAACCAGAACTTGGATCCAATGCTATTATGGAACTGCTGAAAGCTGTTGATTCTCATATTCCTACTCCTATTCGGGATTTAGACAAACCATTCATGTTACCTGTTGAAAATGTATATTCCATTGCTGGTAAGGTTACATATTTAAGCATCAAAATTAGCATGCAGCCTAAACTACAAAATATGTCAAAATGGTGCAATGATAAAAGATCAATTATAAGGTCGAGGAACAGTAGTTACGGGAAGGTTGGAGAGAGGTACGCTTAAGAAAGGAATGGAGTGTGAAATCATTGGATACAGTAAGTCGGTGAAAACGACAGTTACCGGAATAGAAATGTTTCATAAGATTTTGGAGGAATCACAGGCGGGTGATCAATTGGGAGCCCTTATTCGTGGTATTAAAAGAGATGACATTCGCCGTGGAATGATTCTTTGTAAGCCTGGCACGATGAAGCCTTATGATAATGTTGAAGCTCAGGTTTGTCATACATATAAGCTGGCTAATATATGCATGCATACTAATAATTTTGTACTTGCATGTGAGTCGGGACCAAATTTATCTAATATTTCCTATTGACTGGCTTTCGTGTAGGTGTACATCTTAAGTAAAGAGGAAGGAGGGCGTTCAAAGCCATTCACCTCACTATGTCAAATGCAAATGTTTTCTAAGACATGGGACTGTGCTGCGCAAATTACAATTCCTGGAAAGGATATGGTGATGCCCGGAGAAGATGCTAAGTAAACGCTACATTTCGCACCTATTGTATTATGAATTCTAGTGTGATGTGGGTTTGTGATTTCACTTTCGTGGTAATTTTGGTTCTCTAGACTTGCAATGAAATTGTACAAACCCATGGTTTTGGAGAAGGGTCAGCGATTTACACTTCGAGATGGATTTACCACCCTTGGAACTGGCGTCATTACTGGAATCGGCAAAAATCTAACTGATCTTGATAGGCAGTTGTTGTTTGAAGGAAAGAAGGGTGTAGAAAAGAGAGCCAAAAAGCAAGCAGCTGGAAAAGCTTAATTTAATCATGTATCTCCTATTATGTTGTGTACAATTCGGCATAAATTATACATCTCATTTTAAATTTTTCTTATGAATTTCACATTTAGTTCCAAGCTTCTAGACCATTTGTGTACATGTTCGGTATGAGTCATGAAACATATTGATGATGTATGCTATAATTAAATAGTATTGTTACACAGGATAGTTTTTATATATGTTATTGTAAATGAATAAAACATTGTTTTTTTTGTCGGAATTTTTAATGTACGAAAGAAATATTTTCTAATTGCATGGCGTACAATTTTTAACAAGGTTTAAAAAAAACATAATTTGGACATGATAATCCTGACTATGAAGGCAGGGCTCTGTTTTAGAACATGTTTTTATAGTAGAAATTGGCCAGGCTTAGAACTCCTCATTACAAATTAGGTAAAAACTATGGGTGCAACGGTGTGTGCTGTGATTTTGAAATCGCAAAATACATTTGTATATTGTAATATCCGTGATCATACATTCAGTTCCTTTTGACATGGCCAAAAACATCCAACATTTGGATCTCCCATAAGTTATCTAGCTAACCATAAAAATGGCTTCTCAAAGTTGTGATTAATTTTGGTGGGTGTATCATAATAGGGCAAGTTTTTCTGTCGATTGAAGACAATACACTTTACTTTTACTTTTCGGTTCTTAACGTCCACTTTATTTCCACACAAAACGACAGGGATGTCCAGGAATTCCAGTTAGTGATTTGTACCAATTTGGTACACATCATCACTTCGGTATTAAACATGTTAAAAAATTAACCATGTACATACCTAATACGTATCTTATTTAATAGCATATAAACCAATTTGAAATTTTATTTGTATCAGAATATAGTAACCGTCGCGAAAACCTCCATTCTTTTCCTGACCCACAACAGTATCCCATTCAATGAATGAAATTGGTCAAGTGACGTTTTACGAAAGTAGTTTTACCAGTCCTACCATCCCCAACCAAGACCAACTTAAAGGTTGGCATATTATCGCCCGAACCTCCAGCAGCCATTTCTAAACAAGGAACAAAGCCATTGAATTTTGTTAAGTTAATGCAGAAAGAAAAATGCATTCACAAGTATATAATATGCATTTATTTTATTAATTTTCCAAATTTTCATATGAAAAGGAAAAGCTATGCTCGACATAGAGCTGTTGTTTATGTGGTTTCTCTCGATGGATCTAAGTGATTTCACAGATGTGTAAACCAGATAATTATCGGTTGATGAACTAAACAACTTAACTCAAAAATAATTACTCATTAATGTTCCTGGTGAGCACGTTCCGTGGCATGGCATGGTCCGACCCGACCCCTGTCATGGTAATACCGTTGGAGAAGTTGATTAGCAGGCACCAATCCCTTACCCTTGAGTATACATACGTATATGTTGAAATCGAGGAAAATCGGAGACTGCGTCACAAAGTTACCGCGTTCACTCAGTAAAATACATAACAAAAACGAGGAAATTCTGAATTACTCACGTTGATTAATAAAACGTGATGTCATTAGTATATGCAAGTTACATATTTAACACGTGCATGAATGCTCCCTGGTCAAGCGGCATAATATTATGAAGAATTTATGTTCATACATTATAAACTCAATTTAAAAAACGCCTAAAAGCTTATTTTTAGACAGGTTTATTCGTACGTATAACGAAAACGAACTTATTCTTACATTTACAAAATTTTCACTTATTTAAATTTTGAAAAATTTCTGAATATACAAAGGTATTCGAATTCCAGTTGTGGGAACAAGTTTATAACGTCAGTATCCATACAAAAACGGTATAGTGAGGTACTTTTAGTTGAAGAACAGTAAGATCAAACTTCAAGGACTCATGATTTTTTAGAAATATTAAGAAACGCTGATTATAACTCGTCGTCATCATCCGGCAATGCAACTTGTTGCGCTTCCTATAATGAGACGGGAAAAAATTAAATATGAACTACGTTAGACTTTCTGCGATAATGTGATAATGATGACGAAGTACACTTGCAATAATGCCTGGAAAGCTAATATGCGTACGCATCCCTACAAAACAAAAATAATAAAAAACCGCGGGTAACTATTAAGCATCCCAAAACATAAACTACCTATACACATCTAATACGTATTTTATTAAATTGCGTATAAACCAATTTGCAATTTTATTTGTACCTGAATATAGTAACCGTCGCGAAGACCTCCAAACTTTTCTTGACCAGCAGTATCCCATACATTGAATCGGATAGGTCCTCGGTTGGTGTTAAAAACTAAAGGATGGACTTCCACTCCAAGTGTGGCAACATATTTTTTCTCGAACTCACCGGTCAAGTGACGTTTTACGAAAGTTGTTTTACCAGTCCCTCCATCCCCAACCAAGACCAACTTAAATGTTGGCATGTCATCGCCCGAACCTGCAGCAGCCATTTCTAAACAAGGAACAACCCCATTTAATTATGTTAATCATCCTCCACTACACTCTCCAAGTAATAGCTAATTGAATTGAATTGAATATAAATATTCAATACAATTGGGAAAACAAGTCAATACCTGTAATATTCCTTAAAGATAGCTGAACCGGCAGGTGTTAAAGTGTGTACGAAAGCTTTTGCTGCACCCAAAGTCACAAATAAATCAACAGCTGAAATAAAAGATTATTAAAATTCTTAACGTTCACACAACACAATAATTAAATTTAACACCGAAAATAAGTCATTCTTTTAGAAATAGAAGAATATTAATACGTGTCGTGTCAGATAATTTAAAAAGCGGGCTAAAAGTAGTAAAATCAATGAATCTGTGACTTGTCTTGTGAGTCACAAGTTGTGACTTACGGTGGACTGAATAGCTATCTGTGAAATGTTCACGGTATTGTACACGGTTTGCCAGTCACTTATTCACTCACAGTCTTCTTTCAAGTGGGACACGCACACGAATAAAATGATAGGTTGAAGAGTATCTATCATATCACGCCTCTTATATAATAGCAAATTACGTACGTACAACCGTACGGTCTCACCTTTTGACAATCAAACTTTTGTTCAATAGGAGGGGATTCTTAAAATCTAAACTTTTGATCAATAGGAGGGGATTCTTAAAATCAAACTTTTGATCAATAGGAGGGGATTCTTAAAATCAAACTTTTGATCCATCGAAGGGGATTCTTAAAAGTTTATCAAAATTTTGATCAATCGGAGGGGATTCTTAAAGTCAAACTTTTGATCAATAGGGGGGGTTCTTAAAATCAAACTTTTAATCAATAGGGAGCGGGGGTTCGGTTCTTACCGATCAAAATCAATTATTGCTAGAAATTATAATATGCTGGAAATGGGAATTAGAATTTTTTTTAAACAACAGGTAAAGGTGTCCAGCTTATAACGCTGGCTGAAAAGTCTAGTTTCCCGAGTAAAGTATAGATCATATCATTTACCTCTTTGTCCGCTTACCGCTACACGTTTTATACTTATGCGTACGCATGAAACGCGTAAACCAACTGCAAGTGGTTCGAAAAAAAAATGATTTTGTACTTGTTTGAGATGCCTCACCTACTTGCAACGTTAGCGTTGCAACACAACGGAACGTGGAACGGGAAGTTCCACTATTTGTGTGCATGGCCCCTCTGGACGATTTACAAATGCGCGTATGAATATTAAATGAGCAATGATATTTAAAATGGAAACTATGTACACGATCATGATGCGATTATGTTTTGCTTTTCATGGAAACCCTTTTTTGAGTATTTACAGTACTTAAATTAAATACATGTAATGCAACAACTGACATCTCCAAATTATATTGTCCGTTTTGTATTTGTCCTATGTAATCCTATGTGTGCTACTGCGAAAACGGTGTGAAAATCAATTGCGAGTGAACTGGACCAACGAGCAAAAAAGTCATTATTGTCCTTTCACATTAACCAGAACAGCTCGTTATAAATTATGATTGTTTTAATGCCATGTCGAGAGTTGTGACCACTGTACAAAACGATAGTTGTTTCCAATGTACCATAATTGCTGCAATTTTCATCAGTAACGCCGTGCAAATAATGCTAGTACTATTTCCATAACGATTACGTTGTAATTCGGAAATTAGAATAGAGAACTATAGGACGATCGTCTTTATTGTGGTACCGAGGCAACTCGTTAATGATGCATTTACTCAAGTTATTATCTGATTTATTTGTACTAAGTACAACCAGACAGGTGCTTATAACTTATAAACTTTAATACGCTGCTGCAGTGCATCTCTGGCTTCTTAGATTCATTGATGTTTGAACCAATTAAACTCTGTATTATGCAAGTTCAGAAAAACAGAATAATACAGCATATGATACGAAATGGGGCGACCAGAGATTTTACAGTTTAGCTCAACTCACCGAAAAACAAAACGTAACTATTACGAGCAACGCAGATTTGCGAGTAATAAGATCACAGCCTTTCTCCTTTGTATATGTGTGTATGAATATATGTATATATATATCCTCTGTTCCTTCTCCTATGTGATATTGCAGTGCTGTGACCTACCAACTCAGATAATAATTTCTGAAGCGTCAAAATCACTCAAAAATTAATATTTCCGAAGAAGAGTAAAAATATTTCTGCACGTTTAAAATCACTCAAAAATTAATATCTCAGAAATAAGAAATGAATGATGATTGAATAACGAGTGAATGTATGAATGATGCCGATGCTCGTTTATTACATCTTACTGCAAGGTTTATTTATCAATGAAATGGTTAAACCTGCAGATGTAATTACTTCTAGAATCATAAAGAACGACGCTGTAAATAGTTTAAAGTATGAAACGCCCATTCTTCATTACGTTTAGTGAGGTAAATGGTAAATGATCAGTATATTGACCAGTCAAATGATCAATATATTGGCTACTTTGGTCACTATATTGACCTCTAAAAAATATAAAAAATAATTAAGCAGGGAAATTAGTTTAATTAAAGATTAATTGAATTGTGATAGGAGTAACAAACTTTTTTTTCAGAAACCTGGAGTTAAGTAATTTAGAAGTTGCATGCCAAAAATAAAAATAAATTCTACCGTGGCTTTTTTGAGATAATTAGCTTTAAAGTTAAATGCTGATGGGGTCATATTTATAGTATGCAACGGTCTACTGGGTAGGGAGTATAATGCATCATGTTTACACACCCATGATAATTCACGTAATAAAGGGGGTGGGAGGTTCCAAAATTGGTGCTGTTGGTGCATTACATATTATAAATATGACCCCATCAGCATTTAACTTTAAAGCTAATTATCTTTTTTTTAAACCACGGTAGAATTTTTTGATTTTTGGCATGCAACTCCAGGTTTCTGAAAAAAAAGTTTGTTACTCCTCTCACAATTCAATTAATCTTTAACTAAACTAATTTCCCTGCTTAATAATTTTTTATATATATTTTTAGTGGTCAATATAGTGACCAAAGTAGCTAATATATTGACCATTTATCCCACTGACGTTGGAGCTGGAAACAAACGTTCATTCGATACACAAGCACCAACGGTGAACGGCGTGTGTTGTAGCTAATAAGATGTGTGTACTGACTGCATTTTAAGCTGTCTTTTCTGTCTCGTGCTCGCTCAATTTTCTATTGTATTAATGCACGTACGGCGCTGGAACGCTAGGTACTCTGCAAATAAATGCAAAGTGCATCAAGTACAAGTTTGTTGTGTTGTTTCTTTACAAAATAATATGTTAGCATGACGACATTCTACGAACGTCACGATATTGTTGTTATTTAATGTAATATGAAACCAATTGCCACACAAAATTTGTTTGTCTGGTAATACAATAAATCTCCAGAAAACAGTTTCTAAACGAGTTGCTGGAAATGTAGCGTTTATGATGCTGCCGTGTCATGGTGGTTGGCGTGACCACTGGTGTGCTTACGAGAATCCAAACTTATTGCGGATTATATATATAATTTTTTGCACACATAACAAAAGAAACATAAAAATATGTAATGTCCTGCCATTGAAAAAATGTGACCCTTTCTGCGTTTCTATGAAGTGCATACCGTCCGTCCAAAGACCGACCAAATATTACATAACATTAGATACGTGGAAAATCTACAAATCAGCTAGTTATTTGGGAATATTAAACTCTATTACGTTATCAATACAACACAGAGATACAATTTACGTAATTACGTTACAAGTAAACAATTGTAATTTATGATGTAAGATGACTCGCGACGGGGTTTACCCGATTGAGCCTAAACTTGGTATACAAATACCTTGTATTGACCTCCGACATTTTAAACTTAAAATTGCTCCAGAACCCAAACCAGTTAAACGATTTGAATCAAAATCTGAATCTTTTTAATGTTTCGTATATGGGTTAGTCTATTCTACAACTTATCGAAATAAACTGCAAATTTATGACTTTAAAATTGACGACCTTTGGATCCTTTGATCTTTCTGTCTTCTGACTGTTTTGCTGAATACTTCCTCTCTACTGTAGTAAGGTAATTTTTAATAAATTTCGGAAAATCATGTAGCTTCGTTTTATCAAGACCTCAATTTGACTTGTTACATTTGAAGCCATTTGTTTCGTCCCCAATGGCAAACATTTCATCATAGTTTGTATAACGACATGAGAAACTTCCTGCAAAATTCGGACTTGTTACCTATTTTAACCTCTGACGTTGATCAGGGTTCAACGACAGATGGACAGGCCACCATGTTAGCTCATTTACTGGCCCTCGGTGGCCAGTAAATGAGCCCATGAATTTAGACGGTTGCCAGTTGGCCCATGATGTGTCAGCGGCCACCGCCATGTTAATAACATAAAGGTCACCGACGGCCAGGTTGACAGTAAATGATTCGGTTGCCAGGGCCCATAAATTTGATGATGGCCAATATTGGGTCGGTAGCCGGTGGTATGAACCATCTGAGTAGGTAAATTTTTGGCACATGCGATTTGTAATATCGTGTCGCCAAAAACATGCGACGGAATACCAAAACAAAAATTGGAGGGAAAAACTCCATTGCATAGCGTGGATAAAAACAGCCCAGTTGACAGTAAATATTATTTCACAAGCCAAGGTTACTATGAGTATTATCTTGAAAAAACGCGAGCGCTGGGGTGAACAGATAGACGGACAAGCACAATGCAATATTTCATGTCGTTCAATGAAAGCCTTTCAGCATAGCAATTAATTATACAATACTCTTCTCGCGTTCTCAGCCCTCGTCGTCGGAACGAAATGAATGCTTGTGTTTGTGTTGTATGCATCACTGCACTGTTAACTAATTGTGTCCAACCAGACTCCAGATTTCCACCAAGAACTTACACATCGCTGGTAGCTACAAAACAGCAGGCGTAAATTTGCATTATTAAAAAACACTTACTATGTATGTAAGGGATGTGAATTGGTGAGCATCATCTTTTCATAAAATAAATTTACTTCCAGTTAACCTCAAATATAAAAATAAGGAAGTAGCGCTAGTATTTGTAAAATCAAAACGAACGAATTTGGTTTGCGGCTCGTAGTAGTCCTGTAAGTTATTTGTGTTTATTTGTTCAATTTTAAAATATAAACAAAAATGTTATACATTTAAATAGAATTTCACATGAGTAACCTGGGGCACGTCCATACAAAGTCTTTGCTCACATTATAATAATATAATTCGAAAATTTTCTGAAATCAAAATTAAGAATACAAATTTTTAAGTCAAACCAAAATTGACTTACAATGAGTTGTGTCTATAATTGTGTCCACTGTTTTACTCTAACTTGAATAAATTCAAATTTTTAGGTCCGTCAACAGTAGCATATGCACATATTGAAATTCATTCATTTTTATTTGATTTCATTTTCCAGAATCAATATAATATATTTTATCAACAAATTATCTTCAAGTTGTTTTGCATTAAAAAAAACTCCAAATGAGTTTTGCTTAATAAAACAATAAGCATGCGAACTTTGTTCCATGCGAAATACGAATGCTTCAACAAGTAACGTTAGCTGCTGAATTAGTCGCTGGTTACATGTCATGTGTTTTGCTTTGTTGGCTTTATTGTATCACGAGGGGAATTTTACAAATTTGTGCACTCTGAAAATGATCTTCACAGATACTGTACCCACAAGATATGTACTTATGTAAACGACCTGGGTTAAAATTTCCAGCTTAGATGGATCATTCATTTCCTGGCGTAATAAAAGGGAAAAATTTGGCACCAAGGTTGCAATCCTCTAAAGTCAATTTCACTCAATGTTCACTGTATCCATGATGTACGTTAATCACGAACAACTATGAAATTAGATGAGCCGTTGTTCAGATTCCGAGATACGTAGTACGAAGGAGCTTATCTGCGCCTGTAATATTTTCGCCGCTCGTTTACATAGAGCAGATAATTATGCTATACTATTTTTACGAGCAGTGTGCAAAAGTTCGTGGAATCCCTTCGTATTTCCTTTCATGAAACCGTTAACTGGTAACCAAATTCATGCATGGAACTATTTATTTATATAGGCTCATTGTATCCAGTCCGTTTATTAAGACGATTCTTTTACTTTATTTAAAGTTGACTTTGTACGTTTTTCTTATAATATGCGTGTTGTATATATGTACAAAGCTTGCTTTCCAATGGTTAGCCATATATAGTTATTTACAACGTGATCTTTGAGCAACTGCATTTAAAAAATGAAGAAACCATACATGAGGTCTGTTCAATTATTTTATTAAAAAATCTGCTCTTATGTTTATCATCAATATTTCCTTCTGTCAGACCCGTTGGTTTTCAAGTAATACACATACACCATGTTACCAATTGCCATCAACTATACTATTTATTGTGTACATGTTTGTTGCTTATTTAACCATTATAATACAAATATAGCTGTACTTCCTGCAACTGATTGTGACAGTAGGGGAGATATAATAGCATCTCTCTGGAATAAATAGTCCAGTAAGTGTTATGTGACTTTAATGTGAGTGTGGAGTGTGGAAGTTAATATTATGCATATAATTCTGCCACCATTTTTTCTATCCAGCTATTCCAGCATACTTTGCTTAATAATCAGTTTCATTCATATTCCACTGCATTTTAGATTTTCCTGCACTGCCTTGCACCAACTATGCCACAACCCCAACTCCATGACTTCATATATACAAATATGAGAGCAAGGTATTCTCCATTCAAACTTATCAATATGTATCCAACTTTTCAGGTTTATCAAAACTAATTGAAATGGTTTTCCGGCTTTCCACTTTATCGTCCTTGATTTATGTATATTATTCGACGAGGCTTACTAGCAAAAAAATTGTTACTAATTGTGAAGGATAAGTAGTTGAGTATCTAGTATAAAATATTTTGTTGAAATAATATGTTTTCATTTGTGTTTGTATGTATATACATATCATCTGGAAATAAAACTAATTAATAATACAAACATGCATGGTAATAAACGGTAGAAGTTTGTACAGTCCACAAGAAGAGCCTGAGTTGGGTCCAGCAGGCTAAAATTAAATATGACGATGGTTCAACGAATCCTCACCTAATATTATATCATTATAGGTCCAATGAAATTTTTATGTGCATTATATATGGGTTGACTGCCACACGACATACATATATTTGCATTACATATATGGAAAATGTGGTTACACAAACAACAACGGAAGTTCAATGGATGTTGAGCCAGCTCAGTTGTGTGCTGTGGAAGCAACAAAGTGATACTACCTTTTTATACATGTCTCGCTATCAAAATAGATAGCTAGTGAAATAATTTTCTCGGTAACTATCGTTATACCAGCTCGGTTCGGATCGTGTTTTTGAACAATGTCGATGAGCTCCGCCTGGACTACATTAAATACATAGTGCCACTTATTTTACTACTACCTTCAAAAATGTGTGCAGTCATGTCCTGTCGTCATCATCTGGTTTCGGGCGGTTTTCCATCTCTTCCTCATTGTCGACTTTATTCAAGGCACTCCAGCTTGGTAGCTTTCTCATCATCATCATATCACGACCACCAGCAAAAAGAAGCAAAGTTTTTCTTAAAACCGGAGAGGAACCATCTCTTGTTGCTTTTCTCTCTACTGGTGCTGCTGGTGCTCCCTTGTCGTTGTCTATCGACTAACGTGTCGAATCATTATTATTATGGCTGTGACTATAGTCAGAGCAATAATACACAGCAAAGTTTTGTATTGTGTATTCAAAAGACAGTTTAAGACAAAATCGTTAGAAGTATGTGCCTATTCCTCCTTCTGGATAAATCCATAATGTATAAGCATGTTTTTATGTAATATAATGTAACGGCCAACAAAAAGAAAAATGAAAGCACAGGGAGAATTTAATCTCCATATATGTAGATCTGCACATAGCATGCCTATGTTATGTTCCAAATTTATTCTTTCAAGTAAATATGCAAACTTTCTTCTCTTCCTTTTTACTAATGTTACGGACCTATGTTTTACTAACTGCACACTTTTTGCAAGTGAAAGCCATCTGTCCTTGTCCACATACATATCTCCCACATGATCAGCAGACAGCCTAGCCGTAATAGCAGCTCACTCATATACACGGCAGAATGCCAGTTGATTATAATGTGTGTATTCTTCTTCTTGATTTTCTCTCTTGGTGCTGCCGTTCCTGCTGTTCTCGTTGGTATCCTCTCCTCCGGTATATCTGTGCCTGTAGCTTCTTCTTCAACAGCCTGAGTCAGCCACAGAAAAAGTTTAGTGAGTAAGCAACAGCAGTAGTGAAAGCAGGGAGTAAAAGGAGCAGAGCAGAAACAACGTGTTTCCTTTCGTCATCAACCTCAGATCAGAGAGAAAGAGTGTGTGTGTGTGTGTGTGTGTGGCGTGTGTGTATACAAATGTTCAATGCTTCTTCTTGTCCTCCACCTCCCTTTATTATTCAAGTGCAACACTGGGAAAACGAAATCTTTCATTGGCATATATACAGGCAAATACCACACAGCGAGTGAAAGAACCCATAATACTTCCATCTCAACTTTTTACGTATAAATTCACGGAGAAAAGAGGGAGTAAATGTATGAACAAATAAGTACATAAAAAATGTGCTCGTCGACATCATCATCGTCATCACCAGCAGAAGTCTCGCCGCCTCTGCTGCTCCTTCCTTTTCTGAATAATCTCTTGTAATCACTGTTCACTCTGTACATATAGTGTTACAAGCATACACACACATATCCAATTTTTTCACGCTTTGCATATATATGAAAAAAGTTCCATTTTTCAACAGTGCACACAACAAAAAGCGTATATATAAAACAGAATGAAAATCAAAGTGTTGCATCAGTATACTGAACGCCAAGAAGGAACGAGGACGTTAACTACCCCCACTGTGCTATGAGTACATGAACTTCTCATGCGTTTCTCTCCTTTCCTGTTTTCACTCTAGCAAACTTACTCATCGTTTTCGTGCATGTAACAGCATCTTTAGGCTTGTGTATTTGAATGTTTTTAGACAAGTGTGTGTGTGTGTGTGTGTGTATGTGTGTGTTTGTGTAGACCCGAAAGAAAAAAAAGTTTCATTCTTATGCCCAAAGGCACAACTCGATCGACAAGATAAAATAAAGTATTGGCTTTAACTCTCCCCCATCATTCTATATAGCGCCATTATTGTTTGGTATACGTAACAAAAACGTAACATCAGGAGCTGCATAGTAAAAAGTAATATACCGATAAGACAAAAACAACAAGTGAAAGTGAGCGAAGAGCGACATAGCGCTCGTTTTGGAATGTTCGTTGTAGGCTGACTTTGACTGCTTGTTGTGAAGTATGAATAAGAAAAAGGGAGCAGAAGAACAGGAGAATAGCTTTTTTGTGGTAGTAGTGGCTGGTTGTCGTTTGCTGCTGTTGTAATATTTGTAGCTGGAAGCAACAGCAGCTAAACCAAGTCATATTGGTCGTTTTGTACAGTCGTAGTAGTGATTGGTATAAATAAGTAGGTACTATAACAATCACACTCACACACACCACCACGACCACACTACTATATACCACTTGGCGTTAGCCTCCGTGTCTGTTGTACTATTTATATATCGCCAACAACATCTAAAAATGAGGCAATAAAAGTAATCATTTTATTTTGAATGTGAGTGAGCTATCTGTGAGTGCAGTTTTGCTTTTGTAATATTCTCTCGTTCTCGCACTCGCCTTTCTGCTGGATATTCAAGAGAATGAAAAAGCTGCTAATTTTGGCACAGCTCTCCTCCTTCTGTGTATAAAATTGTGTTACAAATAGATTGACGATTGGCTTGAACTTTTTTTCTACTACCACTGTTTGTTGTGTTGTGTGCTGTGTGTGCGTGTGTGCGTGTGTGTGTGTGTATGTGTGTGTTCGTTTGCATATATACATATACATATATGTATATACTACATATTATTATTACCTATTATGTTTGTGCTACATGCAAAAAAGTAATATAATTTTCTTTAGTTGCTGCACTTTCACTTGATATTCCTTTGCAAAATACAAAAGCAATTGTTGCAGGTTTGTGTTTGTTAAAGGAAAAGTGAGCTTTGATGTTGGATATTGAGTTTCCATCTAATAAATAATATGTATATACTCGTTGCACTTGATGTCTCGTATTGCTTTATATAACGGATATACTTCTCTGCTCTAAAGGACATAATAATATGAGTTGGTGGTGTGCAAATGTTTCTTTTTTTGCTGAATTGAATCAACAGATGAACAGCAGTAGTAGCACGTATTAATGGTATACTTGTTGTTGAAAGTTGAAACTGCTATTCCCGACTTGGATGCACTCATCATCATCATGCAATTTCTTAGACGAATTTATTGTTTGAATAAAGAGAGAAAAATGAGGAAGTGACAATAATTAAACAAGTATTATTATTATTGTTCATTTTTTAGGAAAAAGATTGGGAAATATGTTCAATTTTACTAAAATGCCCAGAAAACTGCAATTCAGTGCATATTTTGACAAGCGACATTGTGGTGAGACGGTTTACGAATTTTGTATTATTAAATGCGTCTGAAATAATCAGTGGTATTAAACAAGTGATTGTGATTTTACAACAGGGAAGCTTGTAGACTGATATAAAAATAGGATTACGAGGATATTTTTGTGAGCCCAATTCACCAGGAAACAAGATAATCAAATAAGCATATGAAACTAAACCAAACACAAACAGTATTGCGGAAAAGTCTGGAACTGGACTAATTATTTTATACCTATATATAGAAAATAGTGTATGTAAAGAGGATCTTCAGGGTGTATACTATGTACTAACAAAATAAAATGTTTTCAGTGTTTTGAAAAAAGCTATTTGACACTGAAACACAAACATTATTCAAACTTCAAAGTGGATTTCTGGATTCCATCACGATTCAACTGAATCATGTCCATCAATTTGAAAATCAACGTGTGGCTGTGATTGTTATGCGCGTTTTCCAACATACAACCAACAAACTGCTTGAAACAAACATAATTTAATTTTGATCTTAAAAAAAAGTTTTCACCTCACTCCGTGTGTAGTGAATAAAATAATCCGAACCATCGGTTATCTTTCAGATCATCATTCAAGATGACGAAGGATAGATTAGCCGCTTTGAAAGCGGTAAGATTTTATGTGTATACTTAAATTAAAATAGTAATTAATTAAGTAGTTAACCACTATGTATTGGTAGCGTTTATAAAATGATCATATTCATAAAATATACATGGCAAACAACACGTAGCACAACAAGTCAATAAATAACAAAGGTAAAAGGTGTACAGAATCTTAACGTGTTTTAAAATTATATTTTTTCCTAGAATCAGAAGCTACAGTTTACTTCTTTTTACATATCATCATGAATGAATTCGAAGAGATATTCAGCCAAGAGAAAAGCATTAAATTCCCTTTACATTAGCATCTGCCGCCATTTTTACGTTGCAAATAACATTTATAGTCTTAAAAAATTACTTAAATTGATCAACAAATTTTAAGCCATGGTAGCCGGTAAATCAAAATATGGGAAAATTTAACCAGAACAAATGACGCACCATTTTATTTGCAACACTGTACAAGGATGTAAGGATTGTGACAAAACAAGAAGCATTGTTCCGAATACGGATAGACTGTTTGTTGAGAGCGAGAGACCGGGCTAGAAAACAATTAATGGTTATTTATTTATGTGGTGTGTTTTTTGTAGAATAGGATAGGTTGTAGAGGTGAATCCACTACTATGCTTGTTTATAATTCCCGTCAGTTGTTTGCAAGCAAAGCATCTATACAGGAAGCAAAATACTACATGAAATGTAATGTAAATACATGTATTCTGGTGGTATTTTAATGTTTTCCAATGGGAAAAGAGAAAGGAATACAATTGTGTGGAAGAGTATCTCTTGGATGTGTATAGTAAGGAAAGCAAGCAGCAAGCCAAGGAGTAAAATCCGATTTCTCCGATGTAATAATATCAGGAGACAACAAACAACCCGAGAAAAGCAAGATAGACAGAACACATGTACACAAAAATATTAATGGTATGTATGTGTGTGTGTGTGCGGACAACGTATATTTTATACTCCAGCAGAATCATTCGTGAAAGCGCATGCATTACATAGGGCATATACATACCTATATTAGAATAGTGCGAGGTATGAGACTTTGTAGGAGTAGTAGTAGTAGTAGTGATGGGAAAGCAAAACTGCTAATGTAAATATATATGCATTGTTATTACATCATGTAATATTAAAAGAATAATTTTAGCAAGAGATTTTACTATGGTTTGTATTATCCTGTCTCCTCAGAGGAGGGGATTATAATGGTTTTTGTGGTGGAGAATGCATGTAGTAATCTATACTATATTCCAAGTAGAGATGTTGGAGACATAAGAAGAAAAACATGGGAGGAAAAGCACAATTTTAAGCAAAAGGAAAAGAATTTACAGCTGTTGAATGTTCTATGTTTTTATTTTCTGCTTTCACTTAACAGGAACACAGCACGATCCCTAAAAATGTAAATGGTTTCCATAAAACTCCACATACTGTATAGAAGCATTAAAGAGAATTTTATATTCATATTTTGTAGGCTAGTTGCAGATCGTAAATTATGCTGTCCTACGGTGCGGTGCCATAATTCTTATGCTTGTGCAACATGTGACTTTGTTGATGAGGATGGAAACAATTGGAGCATATAAGTATTAATATAAACCTTAGCTTTTCCTAGATTTCTAAGACCATAAGTTTCTATGATTTTCTTGCAGAGAAGACGTAAGTAAAAAAGACTGAAAAGGAGTAGGTAAAAAGTTTTTGAAGCAAAACAAGTTTTACCGAAAGAATTGAGTGGGAAAATAAATACAGGACAATGGCTTCCGCCATGTAGTAAGATGCAATAAAGTTGCTTTGAAGTATCAAGACAATGTTGAACATTAAACATAATTCCATATATATGAACACAATTCCTGTGGATACCATACGTAAAGCTTAAAGAAAACTAAGGAGAAAGATACATAAAAGCACATTGTTTAGGATCGCATACTTTTGTTTGTCCCTCTAACTGATTGAAATTTTGAGGATAATAATGTCCCTGGACATCCCCGTTTCACCAGAGTAATCGGGTACCCAGCAGCGACGAATGTTGGAGCGGAATTGGATTTTATTATTTTCTGCTTTCATTCTTTTACAAATTTCGCAATGTAAATGCTGAAAAATTGAGAAGAAAAAAAACATCCAAGGAGTCGGAGCGTCGCGCGTCGTAGGGTCTAGTGCGGAGGCTATGATTTTAACATTTTCCCTTCAGCTGCTACATTGGTTGGTGGTACAACAGGGGGCTCGGGACATCAAACTCAGACCTATAAACACAAAAAATGTAGTGGTAATGTTTACTTTAATACACAAACACCACTACCACCACCACGCCATTAAAGCAGACACTCTCATAAGGGTACGTTCATGTGTGTGTGTGGAAATGCAATTGGAAATGTTTTAAGTGCCGGCAGACCGCCAGATATTTTGATCATTATTGAAGATTAGGATTTACGAAAGGAGTTGAGATGCAAGTTTTTACTTTCGTACTGTATGTATGTGTATATCGTATCATGTGCATGCGTACATATGTATATGTTGGTGGAGAAAGGAAAAGAGAGTACAAGATAACGAGCTGGAAAAGAAACTGTTGAAACTTTCTGCCTGTTGCGAACGTCCCAAAGGTCCGACTATCATCTCATTAGTTTCTTCTACTTCTGCCTGTTCTTCCCTCTCTCCATGTGTTTGTATATTATGCTACTTTGCTCCTTTTTTGGGCATTATGCCAACAACTGGAAGTCGTTACAAATGCATTGAGAATTTCTCGGCTTAATAAAGTATCACTTTCCCGCTCTAACTAGTTGCTCACTTTTCTTTTTTTTTCCACAAAGCCAACAAATGACAATTTTCCTTTGACATAATAAAATATATGGAGCTTTTCATACGCCCATTTTAACTTTGCATTTTGCTATCCTCCAGACTTCAAATTTGTCACGCATTTAATAACGTGGGTTGGAAATGTGTCGAGTCTCATTATTGTATGGAATTGCAGTTTATTACGTAGCTGTGTAACAGCTATAGTATTGAGATCGAAAAGTTGTCCGTCTGTCTGTCTGTCTGTAGGCACGATATCTTCAGAACGGCTTGTTCAAATGTCTTTATATTTGGTACACATATACCGTAAATCATAACTCAGAACACTATTTCGATTCACTCACAGCAACGTATGTACAGGTCTTACAGCTTTATTACGTAGCTGTGAAACAGCTATAGTATTAAGATCGAAAAGTTGTCCGTCTGTCTGTAGGCACGATATCTTCAGAACGGTTTGCTCAAATGACTTACCTTAGGTCATAACTCAGAACCCTATTGATTTTGAGCCCCTCATCTCATCCCCCGGGGGAGTTATGAGGGAAACTTTGATTTATTAAATTTCATTAATAGCAAGTGACGAAATACTTCAGATGTATTATTCGATTCACTCACAGCTACGTATGTACAGGTCTTAAAGCTTTATTAAAACTCAATTTATTTAAAGCTCATACATGAATTATCGATTTCATCATTGCAACAAGTTTTGCAAATCAATGTAAAAGGTCTACGGGATGCAAAACCCAACTTCTGCTACTGCTTCTACACACCATGGGTTTTGTTATTATTCTCCATTCTCCAATGCAAGATATGTAACACAGTAACATCAGCTTATTACTGCAACTCCTTAACTTTCACTATTTACTAACAGCAGTCTCCAACAATAACCGTTACTTTATTGTGTAACTGTGCAACAGCGTAGTAATCTTGCAAACAATACTTATCTGTATATACATATACCTACATGTGTGTGTGTGTCGGCCAACTTCAAACTTGAAAACGGCGTATCCAAATTTGAAGAAATTTGGATTAGAGGTCCTAGTCTCGAAGCGAATTGATTTTCAGCCACCTCACTCATCCCCCGGGGGATTTGTGGTGAAAACTATAATTTTTTAAACTTTAACCTGTATAGCAAGTGGGATATCATTTCAAAGCTCATGACAAGTAACAAATGAAACGGGCTCAACTTTGATTCTACCTTGCAGGTGCTTGTCGGCAGGTGCCTGAATATACTTTTTTCATCAATGACATGTGGCAACTGACGTGTCACTCGAAAGCTCTTATTGAACAACAAAGGAAACAAATGTTTTCAGCACCCGAGCCAACTCACAGCTACGTATTTACAGGTCTTCCAGCTTCATTCATTGTTTAAGTATACTCACTTGCTGAAAAACTCTTTAATGTGTCGTTATTTTTTAATTTTAATTTTAATTTGAGATTTACAGCATAGTTTCATTTATTAATGCTACTACCGAGTAGAAGGCGTATGCAGCGCACCATTTTTTTAACGCTTACAAATTAACTTACACGGGACGTTAAATAAAAATCCAAAATTACATCTTTTGAGGGATATCATATCGCAAACTAATACGTAATACATACATCCTCATCAGAATTCATACTCCGGCGATAAGGTGACTCACACACAGGTACATAAAGCCAAGCCTTCCGCATGCGTTAAAACACAAAATGTAGTATTTGGAAAATTTGAGTGATAGCGTGCACTTAAATTTTAAGAAAAGCTTGAAGAATTTGCATGGCTACATGTACATTAATATACTTTCAAAGGAAAACAATACATAGATATTTTTTAAAGCATGTAAAATTTTAATGGGATAATATATGTAACATTAACTAGAAATGTGAATGAAGAACTTAAGTGAAAAGGAATGTTATGTAGTCCAAAGATGAAATTAGGAGGATCAGTACTCCAACTTACGAGGCACTTTGTCAAATTTTCTTTCTTGGGTTGGTGCACTAATCAAAGAATACCACTCAGACATGATTTTAAGTGGTATTAAATATGAGCACCACCTAACTTTTAAAACTTTAGATGATGGATGTGCATAATCATCAATCATCATCAAGGCTATACACACCAGAAAAAGAAAGATAACAAGTGAGTGTTTTTCTGTTCGTAGAATACAAATGACGTTGTATAAAATACAAAAATATACGGGCAGCAGATTTGAAAAAAAAATGGATAAGAAGAGACAGAATGAAAGCATGGTTTTGAAAAGAAGGAGAAGTTGACTGACTTATTATTATTATAAGACCCCATTTTACTTATGATTCTGCTGGGTGTGCCATTTTAATTTGAAATCTCTTCTGTTGACTGACTCTTCTGTGCCCTTACACTAACAATGAGGGAAATGTAAAAAAAAATCACTGGTGTGTGAATACTCTAGAAACGTGTATGTAGTCTTCATTTACAAAGGTTGTATTGAGGAACGTACACATATAATAATAACTCAATTCAAGTGGTGCCTAAGTGCGAAAACGGACAAAGGCGATGACTGAGTGCAGTTGCGCACACGCATATAATATTTTTGTCGAGCATAATAATATATGAATTACTATGTACACAATTATAAGATTAATAAGATGTGTAAACCCTAATTTCATAATTAATCTATAATACACTCATGTATGGCTGTAACGATGAACCTTTATCGCTTTTCTTAATAATATTATCGCTGCTTCTATTAATTTATTTTATGGGATTCGTAATAAAAATGCAAATAAGCGCACCATGGAATTTTTCCAGACGTACGTTTTACGTTTACGTTTTTGCTTTCTCGCCCAGGCGATACGTTATACGTTGCTGGGTGGTAAAAGTAACAAAAGTTTCTTGTCGAGACATTTCCAAACAGGTATTACATGCCATTTGTTAAAATGGAGTGAAAACATATATTTTTGTCCCTTCCGTTACTTGAGTAGTACGAACAGGAAGAATAAACAAATCCGATTAAAGAAAAACAAGCGATTTTAATTAATTTTTTTTGATTCAGCATGTAAGATGACTGAAAAAAATTGTAATTTATCATGTGGATATATGGTAAAAATTGTACTATACCTACCTATGCGTAAATGTGTATTATTTAGCTGGGGTAATGATGCATACCTATGCTCGCATACACGTAGGGTGTTCCAAGTCAAATGCAAGTTACAAAATTGAGTGCAACCTTTTGACCATATGAAGCTTCTCTTTTTCACTTTTTTAGTCACTGCTATGGTCTACCCACTTCACGTTTTTGGAGTATTGGGGGATTCATTCTAAAAACCTTTCTAGTGTCTACCCGGAAGGCTTACTACTAAAACCGCCATTTTAAGTAAACCAAAAGGAAAATATATGCGCTCACAACTTTAAACGTTTATTCTCAAGTTCCGTATCTCAGGTGTCACAAAACAGTACAATACGTTAGTCAAATGGAGAGGCAAATATGTGCAAAAGTAAAAGTTAAAAGTTTGACAAGTTCTAAAGTACTGACGATTTAGGTAAGATTGTTTTGAAAATTTGAAAGATTGAAAAATCGCCGTAGAAATTAAACTGAAAATTTTATTTTCGTGTAGACCCCAGAACTATCACGAAACAAATCCCAGACCGTCCGAAATGGTTTAGTAAGTTCTATAAAAACAGTTGCTAAAAACGTGGAAAAGTCAGGGAAGTAGTTTCATGTGGTCAAAAAGTTAAACTCAATTTTGTAACTTGCATTTGACTTGGAACACCCTCCGTAATGCAACTTGTTTTATAATATTTTCGTTGTCCATGTTGCTTTGCATTTTAGGAGGGAGGTAAACATGAAGTGATTAATGGCAAATAGTTTCATGAAGGCGCAGATTGTTTGTACAACTGCTGCTGATGGTGAAATTACTAGTCAACTGGAATCGAGGGAAACTACGCATAGACTCCCAATCTCACTCCCACAACACTACATTTTCTTGCTATCTTGTAAAATTTAGGCTCATGAATAAAAATTGTAGACGAAGCCTGCTATGTATGCATATATAAGGAAAAAATGTTATGCAAAGCACAAGTTTTAAACATGAAATTCTAATTTAGATTTGATTTGGCATTTTATAGTCCATAGCTAATAGGTTTTCACGCATGTTTGGTGTTACCGCGTCACTGTATACATGGGCAAAAATTTACATTTTCAAAATCACAGTAATTTTATTTTGTGGATGACTTGTCATTTGCTAATTTAAAATGACGGTTAGTACATCTTGGCATTAATAAAAAAGGGCTGTGCAGCCGATATGTCGCATATTTCTGTCTATAAATTTAAAACAATTTGGTCTCTAATCCAAACTTGACATTCACTTTTAAGCACTGTAATCATATATGGGAAAATACGGTATTTGCTGCTATTACAATCTTCAAGTGACAATCTTGAAAGATCTTTTACTGAATAGCAGACAGAAGCTCAAGAAACTTGTCGCCTTATTGATTTGATGACCCACTCTGTCGACGTATGCTTCAAGCGATATTTTAAAACCTGAAATGTGAATACATACTACGTGAAAAGAGTTTTTTAACCTCAACGCTTCAAACCAAGAAAGGGGGGGGGGTGAGGTTAAAAGCCATTGTGGTAGATGTTCTCATAGTTACAAAACTTGGCTCCATGTTCAACATTCCAACCAAATTAAAAAAATGTGTGTACATTTTGAATATTCAAAACAGTGGTCCTTCCTCAGCACGTTACATTGATTCACTAATACATTACATTTTACAGTCTGCTCTGTCTTACTTAAAGGACTTACAGGAGCAATTTATTCTGTTGAGAATTCGTACCTCTACATTATATTCGGCGGCTCATTGGGATTGGGATTGTTGTTGTAAATACTAAAATGGTGTTGTTCACGTTAAATACCGTAAGGTCTATTTTTAGTAGTTACACACCGAGAGACGTGACATCACGACAATAAGTATTTGGTAGCTGGCTCTCGTTATCTACAGTTCGAGGGAGAAAAAAAGTTTGCATGGAGTTTGAGCTGACTGGAGTCGACTGCTTCGTACAACTTCTTCCAACGTTGGTTGTTATAAAATGTTTAATACGTATGCCTACGCGGGGAGCAACGGTGCCTATTTTTATTGAGTCTTCACAAATTTTGGAATGAGGCCACACCAGCCAAGCAATTTAAAAGCACCCGTTTGACGCTACAAGTACATAAAAAAGTGTGCAACTTGTTATATTCTCCGTCACAAAGTATAGGCGAAGTCTCAATTTAATTCATTGAGGCTATGCATCTGTAAGAGCTGATAACAAATAAGAGTTTCGTTTTATCGCAATTAAATTGGGAATGAATTTATTATTGCTATTATTATTATTATTTTTATTATAACTATTAATTTACACAGTTGCTTCGAATCATCACTCGCGAAATTCAACGGGTTCCGTAATATAAAACCAAGAGCAAATGTAAACAGGTATCTTTTGGTTCAAAAAAGTGTAGTTTGTTATTTGGTAGTTCAGTTCTCTGTTTCAATAATATGTAGATACAAGAGGAATGTGTACTTTTGCGCAACGCTGCTGCTGCTGCTGCTGCTGTTTCCTTCCATTCCATTCGACCTCCGGTTGATCGTTAATAATTCATGTTATAATTCAGTGTGTGAGAGTTAGTACGAGGAAAGAAGAGAAAGCACATACACACAGCATATGATCCCTCCATTTATAGGAATTCATTTAACTTGTCCGTCAAATTTGCTCCTCCCGAGTAGCTTGTTTGACCCAGTCATATGACCAAGTCCCAAAGGGCACTGAAGAATAAAATAACTGTTTAATATTTATGCATACAAAAATTTACATATGGAACTTATTATTTTCTCCTGACCACATAAAATTTTGTCTAGGTATATTATGTATGAATCTGCCAGCAGATAGATTAAGTTTCAAATCAAGGACGACGTAACACAACTTTTTTTATAGCACGACTCATTATTTTCGCATATCCCTTTCAACCAATCCGGAAAACAATTAGTAGTAGGTAACATTTTAAATTTCCAAAAAATCTCTCTCCCACCACCACCACCACCATATCCTTAATAAGATCAGGTTTCATAAAATTAGTAAAGAATATTTTCTATTAATATTTATGTATACTATAATATCCAACTTTGAACTGATAGTTAATGCATACCTAGATATATCGTGTGTAACATAGTATCTGCTACAACAAGTTTGATTAGTACACATTTATTTTCTTATGTTGCAGGCTCAAAGCGATGACGATGACGTGGGACCGGATGATGTTGCCGTCACGGTGGAAAGCCGTGATGGCTTCATGGAAGAGTTTTTCGCAGAGGTGAGTAGATAATACATTGCTTGTTTTATTTCTATCTGCTCCATACAATAATGAAAAGTGAAGAAGAATCATTGTCAATCATTGGCATCCAAGTTGAATATTAGTAGGCGCGTAATGTATAAATTAATTTGAAACTAGTATGTATGTATAGTAACACTGGTTACCATGCCCCTCATTTGATAATTCCATTGTTTTCCCAAGGTGGAGGAAATAAGAGAAATGATTGATAAGATACAGAGCAATGTGGAGGAAGTGAAGAAAAAACATAGTGCCATCTTGTCCGCACCAACAACGGATGAAAGTAAGATGGGATTATGATAAAACGATAGTATTATAATACTTAAATGTGAAACAACCCACAATTCAAATTGGGATTCTTTGTGAATAGTTGAGAAAATTCTTTTACATACCTTTTTTTAAACAGAAATGAAACAAGAATTGGAAGATCTTATGGCCTGTATAAAAAAGACAGCCAATCAGGTGCGGTCCAAACTAAAAGGTAAGCTAGCATAATATGAGAATCGTGCAGGGCTTTGATGTGATTTTGTATGTAAAAAATGATTATCCTTAGATGAAAAGTTTGGCACGTCTTAAAATTCTTAGCGTGTATGCATACGTATATACATATGGCGCATTTTTTCTGCAATTGTTACAGTTATTGAGCAGAATATAGAACAGGAAGAGCATACAAATAAGTCATCAGCAGATCTCAGGATACGTAAAACGCAGCATTCTACCCTGTCTAGAAAATTTGTGGAGGTGATGACAGAATACAACAGAACTCAAACGGACTATAGGGAACGATGTAAAGGAAGAATACAGCGTCAATTGGAAATCAGTACGTTTCACTATTTGCACTTTGCTTGCTTATTCGCAATTAAATTAAGAGAAAATGGTTAATAATAATACAGGACGATAATATGAAAACGTGTTCAGGATGTCTGATTCTAATCAACGTATTATTATTATTATTATTATTTTATCATATTTTTATATTAATAGCCGGGAGAACCACAACAGATGAAGAGCTAGAGGAAATGATAGAACAAGGAAACCCTGCCGTCTTCACACAAGGAGTAAGTAGTAGAATTTATACTACATTCAAATGTGTGCATTGGTTTGTCTGTGTGCTGCTGCTGGTGGTGGAAAACTATGAAGTTATAAAACATAAGTTTATGCAGCATGCATACCTAGCTCCTTCTGTGAGAACAAACGGACACACAGAGAGAAAGACAAACGCTTTGATCCATCCGTCATCTATCCACAAAGTCTAATGCCGTTTGCATATCTCTACCTAAAACCTTGGGCAAATAGGAAATCGCTGTTCATTTTATTACAGTCGTCCTTTATGGTACCATAGTTATTTACCACCGACTGATACTTTTAGTTCTAATGCATTCCATCCCAGCTTAATCCTTGGATTTAAATATATTTTCCCCCTTGGGAAATAAAACCAGCGGCAGTCTATGCATTGCAAAGGGACTGGCCTTCTCCACATATACAAAGCATGGGTAAATACATAATGTGCACGAGTATGACATCCCCCGGTTCAACGACGACAGTAAACCAAACCACGGAGAAAGTCAAAGCCTCCATCCATCCATCCATACCTCAGACAAAACCTCACACACTACTGTATATAGGTAGGTGCATAATATTCTTTTATGTTCCTTGTCGCTACTATCATGAATGAGTAATTCTAAAGTCCGACCAAAATTACCCACTCTACTCTCTCGTCGTCACAAAAAAGTGTCTGTGTGTGCTTCGGAGGTATAGTATACAGACAGACACACAACTAGAGATGGACAGATATGCAAAGACGACAGACGCAAACACAACAACACACACAGAGAGAAATTCTGGGATGGAGGTAGGGAGAATGGTAAGAAGAGTGTTTAATTAAATAATCCTACCAGAAGTCCTTGAGGATTCACTTTCTCCACTTTTGGCTAAATATGGTGGCTGTGTTGCCAAGACTAACTGTAAGTAGTACGTATACATAAAAGGAATCCCATGTGACAAAGCTAGACTCTCACAGATAAAGGGAGTACAATAATATTTTTGGTTGGATGACGACGACCAAGGAAGAAGCAATAATGCGAGTAGGGATGGATCAGAGAAGGATGACGATGATGGCTTGCTTTCCAATTCACATGACAAATATTTTTATAAATTGATATATATGGATGTACCAACTTTTTTGGATACATGAAGACGCGCACAACCCACAGCAAAAAAATGTATGTCAATGTCGTGAATGGTGAGAAATGGAGAGAGCGATGGAATATAAATGCGAGAAAGTCGAAGGAGCATGTGTGTGTGTGTATATGTGTTTGTTGGATTAGCAAAGCAACAACCAACATTTTACTCCTACTAATACTTCTCTTTTTATCATATACCCATGCTTTTGTGCACAACATAAGTACAGAGAAATAGGCACAGGGACTAAAATAGGAAAAAAGAGACGATTAAGGCAAAAGCCATCCATCCACGCTTTTATAAATGAAACTCTCAATCAGTTTTTGTGTGTGCATCTGTGTGTGTGTCTCTCTCTCTCTCTCTCTCTCTCTCCTCTTGTATTTCTTCTCAAATTCAAGCAGTGTCTAACTAGAAAAAAACATCCACTTCAATACATTTCTCCGTGGTTAAATGCCTACATACATAATAGAGAGAAGAAGAGGAGCGCGTACACACATGGCTAGTTTTGACAGAAGGGGAGGGGAGTAAATATCATTTGTGATGGGATCTGATGTTGATGTTGTGAGTGTTGGCGTTGTTGCGATGCAATTTGAGGTTAATGTAAAAAGAACCTGGAAAAAGCTGAGCTTGTCATAGGGAATATCATGCACAGAGATGTGCATAAAAACATCCAGACACACAAAAATATATTCAAAGGAAGAAAACATAAAGAGAGTGTGTGTGTGTGTGTGTGTGTGTGTGTGTGTGTGAATGAATATGGCATGGCATGAGAGCAGTGGATGGATATATGAATGTAGTACACACATATACGAAAATAAAAGGAAACGGGGAAAGAATTAACTATTTACCATGTCTTGCAGATAATCATGGAAACCCAACAGGCCCGTCAAACCCTGGCAGACATTGAGGCCCGACATGCAGACATCATTAAGTTGGAAAACTCGATTCGTGAACTACATGATATGTTCATGGATATGGCCATGCTTGTAGAAAGTCAGGTAAGCTGCTGCGGTATATACTTATGTTTGCAAAAAAATGAATGTGTTGTGGTAGACTCCAACTCAACTTAATGTACACATCATATCAATATATATGTATATTGATGTGTCGATATAAATATGTACAAAAGGGAAAAAAATGGAGGAGGAAAAAACCGAGTGAAAGGGAGAAGTAGAGATAGAGCGTAAAACCCTAAGTGAATGCCAACTTTCATTTTTTACTCACATTGATACTCACTCACACAAGAATGTACGAGAACAAGAATTTAATATTTACGTGTGTTTCCATTTTCGCCAGGATGGCTGCTGTTATTATTATTATTATTATTATTTCAGCTCTAATTCTTTAGCTATCTCTCTCTTTTCTATGTAAAGACGACAATGGCAAGCAATAATATTATAGATTTTCCTTTTTCTCGTCCACATTCATCGCATTCCCCTTTTACCGGATTTTATTTTTATTATTTTTACGATCGTCTTTTTATTACGTAACCTTATAGTGAATGAAGCGTAGGGACTATTTGCATGCGTGTTTGATACATAGACATGAGAGAGAATGAAAAGGAGCTACTTCAATTAGTCATTTAAATTCTCATCATTCTGTGCAGAGAGATATCTTTCCTACTTTTATCGACAACAAGACTGCGTGTTCTCTTATTATTTTCACACTGACTAAAACCCGAACACGAAAGAAAGGAGAAGAAAAAACCTTTCTACTTCTGCCCAGCCCCCATCAATTTATTAAGATGCGAAGGAATAAGTGATAGAGATAGATTGTTTTTTAGGAGGTTACTGATGACACTCTGATTATCATTGTGTATTAGGGGGAAATGATCGACCGAATTGAGTATCACGTGGAACATGCCGTGGACTATGTACAAACAGCTACACAAGACACGAAAAAGGCCCTCAAATACCAGAGTAAAGCAAGACGGGTAAGAAGAAAAATTAACACACCAGCTTTCTTTCTTTCTCTCTCTCTTGCTTTGCGTCGACAGGAAATTAGTCATTGTATTGAGATGATGATGATGACCTTTTGACTTTTTTGTTTGGATGCACCATTATCTATGTAAACATAATGATGATGATCATGCATTATGCCACTACTATAAAGATTGTCATTATCATCGTAATATATTGAACTTATATTCCTGTCATGTGTTTATTTTTGACACAAAAAGTCACAAATGCTTTTTTGCTGCATTAGTCGATAAAAGTTATGTAATATTATTATGTACACTGTCTCAAGTAATAATGATAATAGTGAGCGTGTGTTTATATTTAAAATATGTATGTGGTGGTGTCATGTTTCTCTATGGGGCAAAATGGAAGCAAACCATGTACTTATGAAAGGAAGTGTACGTAGTATCTAGCGTGGTGTTTGTGTCTGTATGGATTTCACATGATAATTCTAACGCTATAAGTATATCTGCTTGGGTGAAAAGTGATAATGATGATGCAAATGGATTTTGTTGCGCCATACAGGGTCCAAAATTTGTTCACTCTAAAAAACTGCTGCTTCTGCTGGATGATGATGCTCTTGTGTACTTTCAGGGTACATATGTTAATGCTTTCTCTTCATCCCATATATTATTTTTATATTTTAAAGGGAAATGGAAAAAAGGATAAGTAAAATATTTAAGCTTTCTTGCGTTTTTCATATAACAACTGCGTGCTATCCTTTTCACATTTACTATAAAAATATTTTCTGTTAAATATATATAATCCATTAAACAAAATTTGGATTTTAATATCACTATGACTACGACATACAGACTGACAAAGTTTTAGTATAGCATCTAAGTAATGTATGTTGTATTATATATTTACGTATTTTTGGAAGGAAAGTCTGTTGCATTAGAATTTAAGGGATTCTATGGTCACCCATCATCGTCGTATTCCGTACCGTCACCGTCATTATCACCACTATATGAAGGAGCATCTTGAGTAAACACAGCCACACACACATCATTATCAGCGTATTCTATTTATCTCGTCTCATTATGGAGACAAGTACAAATACATAATATTAAGCCAGGCTAAAGATGTTAAACTTCCACGGCCACTAACATTTTAGTGGAAGTATCCATTTCCTCCACTCTCCGAAAATGGACTGCCATCCTGTAGTTGATAAAAATCCATTTTCTTCCAACTGGGGTGGAAGAATCCATTTTCGGCCAGTGAATTATGTCCATCGTCCAGTGGACATATCAACACTGAGCCAGGCAGGCTGGGCAAAAGTATGTCCGTCGATGCATAAATATACGGCACGTATATATATATTTATTTGTACATATTAAATATTATATCATCATCATAACTCCATTCAACAACAACAACAAAAGAGACTCGTTGACTTCATGTACAGACAAGCAACATCACATCCATAATATCTATTTATGGATCATTTAGCTTCTTTTCTCATCATCTTCGTCTAATCTTTTTTTTCCTCTCTTTGTGTGTGGAGTTACACAAATGGTTTCTAAATATTTGCCAAAAGGTATATAGTATTAACAGAGATTTTTGGAAATTATACACAATCCTTTTTAAGCCTTTCATGTACACAACACACTCGTGGTAATAGCTCAAAACGCTATTGGTAATTCTCTCGCGTTGTTTGTAGGGAAATGGACTTTATCTTTTCAGCATTTAAGCCCACTTCCTTTTGACATGTCCCCATTTTCGCAATAATATAATAATAATAATAGTACTAGTAGTAATATCTCTCTACCAGCTGACGCGACGACGACGCCAACAGGAGCACAGTTGTTGTTGACGAATTGCTATATCATTCATTATAATCATCGTTATTGCGATTACCATGTGCACACGAATATATGTCAGAATAAAGACAGGTGGATATGCGAATATTTTTATCCTCAAAAACTTGCTAGAAAAATACATAAAATATCATATTTGCAATAAAAATATCTAATAATGCGAAATTTAAAGTTTCAATAAAAATAAATTCATTCAATTGAAAATATGAACCTACATATTATGTTTCAACTATGGATTACATTTTGCTCCAAACAAATTCACGCCATGATGTCACACGGGATGCAGGTTTTGTACTATTATTTAAATGAGTCATGAATGGAGCATGTTTATACAATTAAGTTATTGATTTGGCTAGAGAAAGAATTGGAATTATGACCAAAAAGATTTCATAGTATTAAGTCCAAAAATAGATGCTAAGTTTTATACATTCATCTCAAGTTTGTATTTGATTTACAAGTGGGGATTTTTATATGCCCTTTGCAAAACGTGATAACGTCAAATGTGAAGATATTTTTTACAGCTATCTTATACAGAAGCCGCCCAAATTTTAGAAACGCTGATTTGTGATTACGTGACTTACAAAAAAATGTGCAATTCATCAATAGCCCTCCTCCAATCCAGTAACGAAAGATATCTCTGCAAGGTTCTTATGTACACAGACTCAACACATACCCTTCGGGGGGAGTTTGGTTGTGGGGGGAAAACAAGCTTGGGCGACTAACCAACTATAAACATGTATCCTTCGCTTCTCCACCACAAAACTACACCACGCCGCAACATCATATTAAGTGGACAGAGTAGTAGCATCTGTCAAAACATTTCCACTCACAGCCACAACCGAGCTCCTGTGAACATACACATTAAGTAAACTCATCATGAATGTCATTTGTTTAATCCAGAAACCAAAATATAATTCTTTTGTATATCATAGTTATGACTTTGGATTTTTGCGCATTTGGATATTTTTTTTAATCGAATATGAGGTATCATCATTTGCAATAAAAAATCGTATATCAGCCCTTTTTAAATTAGGGTGTCTTCAGCACATACTTCTTAATCTCTTTCTGCGAAGGATACTCGTAATAACTTATTATCTTCGGATTCACATGTCGTGTGCTTTCCCTTTCTATCTCTTTCCCTGGCTATATTTGTATACCCCTCTCGTTACATAACTTGCCGGAGTAGCAAATGTCCACAACATAATTTGTCCACACATTCGCATCTACCTATGCTACTACTCTTATAAATAATACGTTATACGCATGTTATACATCATTGTCCTCTTTCGTAACACAATATTGATATACCTATAATCACAGTTGCAAATATGTGCGTCTTGACTGACTATACATCTATGGTGATGAACTATGAGCACATAACATGCATCGTTGCTGCTGTGTTTTTGCTATACAGCGGATGTACTCTCATTTACATGCTGCCACAAGATAAAATTTCTAAAAAGAGACGGAAAAACGAAGGGTTTCACTGATCGCATTAACCTTTATTATTTTAATGATTATTTGTCTGGACATGGGTTTGCTCACTGAGGTACAATGGAGTACAGAGGACATGACATAGGTGCATCGTATTAACTTGGTAATGAATATTGTTTGACCTTTTTTGTCATTTTTTTACACAGACATGCAGAAAAGGTGGAAGTACTTTGTTGTTTTATCCAAGTTCTCATGGATTTCAATGTTATAGTTGCAAAATAAAATGGTATATATTTTCAGTGTACTTTTAAACCCAGTATACAAAGTTTACCAATCGAGCAGCTGAGCATTGTTTATCTTCACCATCACCACAGCCTCACATTCAAAGATAAAACCCGCATTTGCTACAAGTTAAAATTATTTTACGTTTTCGTCGGCAGTTTATATCGAGCCATCTCTTACGTCGTACACATAAATATTTCCCTTTAAAGCATATTTATTATACAAATAAATTTACACAGTTGACTATACGGGGATTTGTGCCTACTTATTAATTCACATTCATAACGAGGTTTTCTATTTATAGTCTATTTATAATCTAAAATAATGGATCTTCGAGAATCAAGTTGTACGCGGAAATTTTCTGTACGTACCAGAAATGGAGATGCTTATCTCACTCCAGTTGTACGTAGCATTTTCAAAATACGACAAATGATAAGAAATAATCTTTGATGTGTCCTCGAACCCCATTTCAAACCGTTGTTTCTCTACTAGTATTATCCTAGGTATAATTATGGAAAAAGAAAGAATTAAATACGTACATATAGTATACTTGCATAATAAACATATTTTTATGCTTTTCTCCGTGTATCTAAAGTTGATCATATCGCGCAGACAAAAACTAGAGAAATAATATCGATTTCGGAAAATGTCAATGTAGATTAAATAGGCGATATAAGGTATTATAATAATAGTGTAGTGGTGGTAGTTGTAGTAGTAGTGCAGCAGCGTGGTACATTATTGAAAACACATTGTATTTTATATTACGTATTGTGTGTGTGGCATATCGCGTTATCCCGTATAATCAGATATCCCGGTTAAATATATTGTGTGTATAGGTTTTTTCGGTCGCTGGAACAGCACATATAATGCTGTCACAAACTAGGTAGTTGAAAACTTCGCTTGTCATTCCAAAAAATGCAGGATATACAAAAAATATATCTATTACACTACGATCATAGCGTATGTACTTTGTAAAATGCATATATTATACCATGTTTTTACCAGTTTGGTTAGTGCGGTACTCCAGAAGCAGAACAAGTATAATATAATGCTGGTAAGTAGGTTGATAGGAAGATAAACCAGTGGCATCACGCCATGATAATGATTTTTTTTTGTCAGGATCAGAACCAGAACGACACCATCATATAGTTCTTTCACAATAACTGGTACGCATTTGGGGGTTTACTACGACAACTTCTTACCTACAAGTGAAGGAGTGGTTGGTGGTGGTGGTGTTGGTGGTGGTGGCACTATCGACAAGTGCTGCTTAGTAATATAGCAACCACTGCTACAGGTGTAAAAACTGACTCGCCATCAAATCAAACTATATTAAGCCCTTATGCATTTTTGGTACAATGCATATTTATTACAACGCAAAATTATGTACGTATTATTTAGGCTTGCCAAAAAGATGGTACATATAATGTATTGTTTGCAAGACTACATAACTTTTGCGTGAATACATAACCCTAATACTTAGCATCTGATTTTCGTATTATTACCAAATTTCATGAAAAAAAATGAATGGGCCAAGAAATGATTAGTTGTGTATATATAATATATACTCTAGCTTCAATCATCCCATCATCACATAAGTATTATATCGCATCAGCAACAGTAAGATCATTTACATGAAACCAGGTACATCCCATCGTATCATATTGTTCATTTCGATCATCTCCCATTTGCTCCATTTTTTCATCTTTTGATACTACCTCGTTGACTTTCTTCTCTTTTTTTATACTTTTTACATATTTTTTAACTTGTTAAAGTATCTAGTGGATGTATATGTGTCCATGCATAAATGTATCCGCAAAGTAAAGTTGTATGATATAAGGAGAAAGTCCATCAAGCATTATACATGTTTATATACCTTTAAGTAGCAACATTGCATACAACATCATCATTCCATTTTCTCCACCACCAAGAGCGAGTTAGGGTCACATTCCAAATCCTAAAGAACTTTGTGGAATCTGCTGCTGCTCACTTTTCCTTTGTCATGAACATAATATTTGGCAAGCAAAGAGAAAAGGGAGCTTACTTCTTACATCATCGTAGCATGAGCAGTAAAAGCAGCAGCTGTAGCTACTGCTGCTGCTGCTATCGAAGCAACAAACAAAGTTATATGTACATAAAACATGTCTAACGTTCTATATCTTTTTAACAGCCTACTTCTTTGTACTCCCCAACAGAAATTCCATAGTTTAGTAATTTTTTCACTCATCTAAAGTATGTGCTGCTGTTACGTTTCTTGCTTGGCCTTCATTTCTTTTTTCGGTGAAAATAGGGAAATACGTCATATTATCATATATACACTAATGGAACATAATTTATAAAATTTCGACGCGGAAATGCTGAACAAATATGATACTTGGTGTTACAGAAGGTTGTTTTCTGGTGATGAAGATGCTGCTGCTGCTGGTGGTGGTGGTCGTGATGGTAGGGGTATGGAGACTAGAGGCGACACTGTTGCTCTTTTATATTCCATATTATTTAATACTTAAACGTATGTTATTGCAGTTTATTTATTTTTAAGTTTAAATTTAGCTAGAGTTCAGCAGAGTTTTCTTTCCATATGCACTTAACTTCGGAGGGAAATGGTGGATATAAAAAAGGGGAAATGTTTAAATAAAATTACAATGAAAAGTAATGATGTTGTTGCTCCTGTGCCACATAAATAAGAAAATAGATTTATACTACACGCAAAAAATATCGATCATGATGACTTGAAGTTCCCTTGCATGTACCTTTTTATTATGGTATATACTAAATTGTGCAGAAAAATAATAAGAGGATAAATATATGTTACAATGACATTATTTACAAGTATGTAGTATGTACGTACATATATATGTAGTATATGTACAGATGATAGCCCTTTTGAATGCAAGAAAATTACACCGCATTTTCTTAACTTTCTTCACCTTTTGCGGAAAAAAAAATGAGATTGAAAGTTTAGCTCACCTACACAATTGTTACCTTCTTCTTTTGTATCAAAACGTTTTTTGTATGCACTTTTCTTATCTCTCTATCTATTTTTTCTTCTTTCTCTGCCTTGTTTTTCACAGGAATGACTTGTTTTGCTTCATATATGGGAACGGGGAAAACAAAATAAAAGATGGGTTACTACACTTACTTTTTTCTTCCTTTTCTTTTTTTTTCGTAAGAATACACGATATTGATAATAATAATAATAATAATGGAAAGGCTGAAGGCTGAATACTGCTACCACCACCGCTACTACCCCAAAGAAGATTTGATTTACAGCTGATGTAAGAAGCTTGAAAAGTGGAGTATAATTTAGCGCCTTCACTTTTTTTTATATACTCCCAACAGCTTATGGTGGAAGTTGCGGCGATGGTGATGGTGTGGGGATGTTGTAGTCTGGTGGTGGTGTTGGGTTATAGAAAGACGTCATGAGAAATAAATCAGGTACATATTCCTCTAGACAGAACAATATTAAGTTTCTCTCTAAAGCTATTTTTCTCTAACCTTGTAGTCGTAGTAGTAGTATCTATTATTTTGGATGTCTTCACTACTTGCAACTCATGTCTTGTAAAATGAAATAGAGGGACTTTCATTTCTTCACACAAGAAGAAGCAGAGAATGAAAGGATAATATCATCGCAACGATGTGTTATCTGTGTATCCCCTTTTTTATACATACATATTTCCACAACTGCTCCTTCTGCTGTGCTTTTATTGCTAAAGAATTTTATTTTGAAGCGTTCAACATCCTATGTAGTTTCCATCGAAAGGCAACAAGGACATGAAAAATCTCATTGGATCGGAAAGGTGGATCGCATAAAAGAGGAAATAGAAGAAGGCATCTATTACAAAAGGCTCATGTTTCTAAAGTAACTAAAAAGATACTCATTCTCTGTATATTGTCACTACTTATTTGAAGACCATATTATATACTTGTTTATTTGCATAGCTTTATATAGGCTTTTGTTATATTATGTGTGTTATGCAACTGTCCCTTTGAAAAAAGATCTCAATCATGTATAAAGTATATTTCCAACTTATGGTACATTGCAAAAGAAAAAATAGATGATAATATAAATTCTTCTTCATCTTCTTCTTCTTATTATTATTATTATTATTAACAGCTTATACTTGAATACATTTTTGTTGTGAGGCGTCACGAACGAGGGATACATAGGCATATCTACATTCAATGTATCCACCAGCCTTTTGTCCCGAAAAACATGTACGTACATTAATCAAAGCTGACTAAAAAAGCGTTTACTATATTATATTACAAAACAAAACATCGTGTGCTCAATTCAAATAAACTGCTGTCACAACATAGCCGTAGAAAGTGACCCCCGCAAGCGTGTAGATATAAATTGCACAATAAATTCTTTGGGTGTTAATGTTTGATGCATGCCAAATATTTATCAATATATATTGGATTTACTTGTACGTCATATTCTCATTATAAATGTGGTTTAGTAGCAATGATGATGACCAGTGCCTTGCCGTCCTCACTTTCTTGCTTTTTTTTTTGGTATATATACATAGGTATATATATTCTAGTAACTCACAAAGCTGAGCAATTTTAGTGAGAGGGAAGCCTTGTAAAAACGAAGATACCATAGTACGTCTTCATCCAGATCATATAATGAGCGCAACAGTACAACGAAGTCATCATGAATAAATGGTATAGTAAAGTGGGGGAAGAGAATGAAAGTCGCATGAACAGAGAATAGCACTACTACTACTTTCATCTCACTTATTGGACGACAGTTAGTAGTTAGTAGTATATTAATACCACCACTTTTCTGTGGAAAAGAAGAACAAACATATAGTAGTTAAAGTCCATGATTCTGTGAATGTGAATAATATGCCCATTCACTATTGTCCATCCTCTTTGCACTACTGTGTAATATATACTACTCATTCCTGTGTAATCTCAGACTGCTGGCTTTTCCAGGAAAATTCTTTGAATAGAACAGCAACGTTGTTGTTTTGAAGGGAAAGGGTTTCCATTCCTTCCAGCGCCTTTGGGTTTGTTTGTAAATTAGTAAGTTGACGAGAAACCGTTATACTAGCTAGAAATATATAAATACTATGCATATAAATAGCTTATTTTGTAGTGAAATTAGTTTGCTTGTAATGTAATTATTAAGACAAGTATTTGCAAATCGTTGATAAAATATTGAATACGTGTCCTTTACAGTAATCTAGTTGTGATGTTTAGATGGGCATTCATGTGGTATCCTTGCCAGCCTTTTAAAATTCAGTCAGGATTTAGGCCAATTGAATGATGAATAACAAGTATGCACACAAATGCATTGAACTACCATTACTTAAAATAGCAGTATTACAATATTATTATTATTATTATTATTGTGAAACGTTTAGAGATGTTATGTTGGTTACACGATTAGTCCCGGAGAGATGATTCTGAGTTTAGGTTTAATATCTAACCTATGTCGTACTATGTGTTACAAATGAACTACACTAATACGAGCTCACGTCATGTCAAGTTTTGTCGTCTCTCCAAGCTACATAGCCGCCGCCATTTAGATCATTGCGGCATAAAATACATTATCATCATCATGATCATCAAAATTAGGTAGCGAATAAAATCGCAGAGAGGGATAGAAAGCATTTCTGTCTGTGAATGCATATGTATGAGCAGGAGGGAGAGTGAAAGGCACGGTTAAGTTTGGCGAGTTGTTGAAAGTTGAAATAGGACAGAAGAGGAAAAGTAGTGGTAGTACTAACAGCAGCAGCACCAGTTGTTGTTGTTTGATGGGTTTGAAAAGGCAGGAGTTATGCAGGCATATAGCTACTTATTTTGTTGTTGCAGAAAGCTGTACATTTTATTTATCTCTATCTGTCCATGTCTATCTGCTCTGCTCGAGTACTTTCCTACTACTTCTGCAACCAAACTTTGTTAGACCTACTAATTCTGCTGATGTTTTGCTAAGTTGTTGATTACATTTCTGTCTTTCTCTTTATATGTATAAATATATATATGAATGTGTGTGTTGTTCCTACGTTTGTGTGGATGATGATTTTGCTGATGCTTGAAATGATAATGTTGTTTTCTTGATGATGAAGCCATGAAGTAAAGTGTTGGTCGTTGTGAATTGGTGTTTACAACTACTTATGATTAAAAAGGGAAAAGCGGATACAATGATGTTGCTAAAGATGATGATGATGATTATCAAATATATGTGAGCTCACTTATCTTCATCAACTTTGTGGTCGTCATAATCATAATAATCAACTGGCGAGCTCATCGCACATCATGTGCTTCTCATGAATGCTCAAAAGCTACTGCTGTTACAAAATCATTCAAACCTTTTGGTTTAATTATCACTATTTGTGTATATGGATTTACATATTATTCGTCTGGTAATAGCTGGTGATGCGATGAAAGCGTAACCCGACGTCATTGCTCTTGTTGAAACACTCCATAGTTGAATTCCGTTTCACTCATTTCTCAAATGTTTGCTTGAGCGTCTCAAATGAGTAGTTGTATTTTGAATGTTCTTCTTACGACAAGACATATTTCTACATTAATTACCCTTCTCTCTGCAATACAGGATATGAAATAGGATTAGTAGTCTGCTAAATACTGGGATGCGAGTCAGTTTGATATAGGTGATTCATTTGAACATTCATTAAGTTGAAATAAACTAAACGCAACGACAGCGACGGCTAAGACAACGTATTTAATAACCCAACAAAGATATATTTAAGTAGGTATTTCGCATGATTTCCACCCTACAACCCACTCCTTCACGATTTAGTAGAAGTAATTAAAAATGTTATTCATAAAAAATACTCAAAACACGCCAAACTTATCATCACTTGCCGTAATTATTATTATAGTCCAACGATGAAAAAAGTAGGATTGAAAAAGGTTAGCTATTAGTGAAAGCTTGTGTACTAATGCATTAGATTCATTATAATGTGATAATGTATTTTCAAAAATGCTAACATTCCCCCTTTAATGTCCCACCAGAATTATCCAATGGTCCACGACATATTACATCACACCTACGTTTTTACTTATTCGAATTCAAACTTTCTAGTATTTGGAAATGTCTTAAAATGACAAATTAGACATGGTTCTAGTTTATGCTTCTTGTGATCCTTCAAACTACTCCACTTAGAAATATATATGGTACATGTGCAAGCATATACATAGACCTGTTGTTGGTTAAGCATATACTAGAAACGAAAATCAATATTTATTTATTTTCTCAAAAAAATCCCTTTTACCTCGGCACTCTGACAAATCCTTTAATCATCAATATGAATTTAACCCGAAATAATTTGCTTTGTGCAAGTCCGTCACCCTACAGTTGTCGCTATACATAAATAATTACATGTATCGAAAATATGTCAGATTTTCTTTCCTCAAAATGAAGAAATATGTATCAGCTGAAACAAACTATATTATGCGAAGAGTATAATGAAGGGACTGATTGTTGTATTTATAATATTGAATTATATGTAAATGTTATGTGTGCAACCAATAATGTTGATCATTCATCAAACATTCGCCTGATTAGTTAATAAAGTTATGAATACTCACGGCGTGTATCTCTTTATTCCAAGTCGAATTTTAAAAGGTTTACCGGAACAAAATCTCATTTTCATTAGCTTCCCTGTAAGTATGTATGTAAGAGACAAGAGGCATCGCGTCGTCGGCACAAGTGTTCACTTCAACAGAATTTGTAGAATACTGGGCTGTTGTTGTTTATTTCTACTTTTCTACCACAATTTATTTCATGCAGAATGGCTATTATGGTGTAGCAACCCATGTAATTGCCTTTATTATTATTTTCTTATTTTGTTTTTATCACCGTTACTACTACTATTATCCTTGGAGGTGGAAACCTGTCATTTTGGGCAAAGGAGAAGAATACACGTACGAATTGAAATTGAAAGGAGGGTTAAAGGATATAATATACATATATTATACCACTTTTGCAAAGTGTTTATTGACAAAAATGGTAATAATGCGAGTAACGTAGGAAATTCTGTTGCACGTTTGTAGTTTCAGGTAAAGTGAAAAAATAAATAACATCGTCCATGTCTTTTTATGAAAATATCTCAGAATGAATAATATGTTTATGCAGAATTTTTATACTAGGGTGTATTTTTTTTCTTCTCCAACCTATCCAGTTTTTGCAGCTTAATATAGAAAGAATAATAAAAACAGTCCTCGGGAGATTTAGTTCGTGGGAAGGCAACTAAAAGGAGGGTTTCATTTTTTTCTCTTCTTTACCTCCTCTTTCTGTTATTAGAAAACAAGGTAGTATGAGAGTGCTTTTAGTGGCGAACATAGTACGTAGTAACAATAATAATATATTTATAACAACTGCTTGATATATGTAGCTGTAATGCATTCATTATAGCTTGCCTGGAGGGTGCTACCTTTCTCCCTCTCGACGCCACACACACACACACACACACACACACACACACAGCACAACAACCAGTACTTTGACTACACTACTATTATTCCTGTTCCCATCTACGCATTCTATTTATGTGTAAAAATGAAGCTATTAAGATGCAATAAACTCTCGCAGACCAGAAGGAAGAACCACCTTTTTTACCGAGAGATAGCAAGCGAGAGATTTTTGTA
>JAHZNC010004058.1:0-10075 GCA_027744095.1 Zhuqinia jingwanae | reverse complement strand
CCTCATAAGCATTATTCGGCATAGACAGTAACCCCAAAACTGTGACAATACATACGTATAATGAAATCGTATGGCCGCACGGGTATTCATTTGCCTTATTTTTAATCGCTCATCCCATCTCTTACCTTTTTCTCCGTCTTATTTCCTATCTTTTCACAAAAAATATGTACATATATTTACCACTCGCTTCTTTCTATCTCCCCTTATATCTCTTTCACTCATGCTCATCATCTGTACTTGACTCAAAAGAAAATTACCCGAAAACTTTCCATTTTCTTCAGAACATACATAGATGCTGTGTGGCTTGCTACAACCTCCAGTCGACACTCGACAGGCTAGTTTTCCTTTCGTTTCAAGCAAAAAAAAAATACTTTTTTTTTTAAAATATTGCGTGCTGCTGAGATGCTTCTTATGATGTCTACTACTACTACTACTACAGATCTTCTCTGTTGTCACTGTCGAATCGAATTCTTTTGAGAAAACGTAGTAGCAAAAAGCGTGCACTGCACTCGCACAGCACAACCGTATAAAAAACTTCGCGCTTACTATGCTTACTTACTAAAGTACGTAGTAGTATGCTGTATTACTTATATCATTATTACATCGGAAGTATTTTTATCTTTCTTTGCAAATAGTAGTGCACGTACATATACTATTGTATAAACATAAACATCATCCATCATGTTTGTGCTTTGTACTTATTTTGTATTCATTTTCATATTTCCTCGCTGAGCAACTCTGACTGACGGCGTGTTCTTCATTTTAAAATGAAGTGTGTGTCAGTTTGAATATGTGCTTGAGTGGTGACGGTGGGGGAAGACAACAGCTTGTTTTCTACGCTTTTAGGTCTTGGTTGTCAAATGAAAAACATTTTCAATTGTGTACAAAAGTTAAGTATTATGTGTTTTACGTAAAAGTACTACTATACATGTATATTTTTGGAATTGGTTTCGCATATAGTTCACAAACACATTAAATAATATACTATTTGCATGCCTACCTTTAACCAAAAAATAAAATTTGCTGAATGGTGAGATGATGTGAGATGCAATAATATAATATACTTCCAATGCCCTATTATCGTTATTATAACGGAACGTGTTGCTTTATTCCAAAACCAAGTACCCGCATAGTATATATACGTATGCACCGCCGAAACTGCTACCAACTACTTGTTCGTGAAAGTGAAACAATGTGTATAATAGCTTTATCTCATTATTGCTACAAAAGCGACAAACTCAGCAACTCTTGTTCTCCACAGCACGCTCTATATGCTTCTCCACTACTCCACAATTGTTTCATTTCATACCTCTGCTTCCTCCACTCAGGTAGTAATAATGGCTTATGTACACACGTAATAATACATATGCTCCCTGCTTCTCCGTTTTCTGTCTACAACAGCAGAAAATTTCTGCCTCCAGAGATGTAATTCCAGATAATGTATATTACTTGAGTACATTTACGATATTTATATATTTTATACGCTGCAAAATTGCTCCAAGTGGTTGTTGTAACAAACGGAGATCATGATGGGTTTATGAGAGAACTATCGTATCTTTAAGCCATTTCCCATGTCGCTCAGCTCTACTTCGTACATTTTCTCATCTCCAATAATACTGTGTGTCTACTAGAAAATGGAACATCATCATCTCAACTCCTTCTTCCATAATAATTTTCATCTTGATATCTAATCTATTTCCAATTATTGAGAGAAAGTAATAATAGATTACCTTTATATACACATATACTTAATTGTCCTGTACTATTTTTATTTCTTCTCGCATTTCATCAACGACTAAACCTGCTCATTTATTTTTTGAGGGGATGAAGGAAGTAATAACGGAATTATAGTAAGTATGACAGTTGTAAGATCGGAATTAATCTCCTTTTCTCATACAATATTGGAGGTAGCACATGCACTCTATTATTACTTTTCTGGAAACTTCTTACACTACGATGGATTAATATTATGTGAATTTATATGCACAAAAAAAGATGATATAGATGGGATATTATTATTACAAGGAATAAAACATGCATCTACTATTTCAAATCCCTTACTTTATTATTAGAATCCACGTTATTATCGATATTGATGCAAGATTGATCCAACTCTAGAGAAAACTTTTTTTTTGATATCCAATGTCTTCTTCTTAAGATAAAAAAAGTATTTAGTAGTACGCAGCGTGTGTGCAGGAAATTTAACTTCAAGAAAAAGTAGAATGAAGCAGGATGGATAGATAGACGTGTGTTATGAACGTACAGTAATAATTTGAGTGCTTTCTAGGGTGTATTTTTCTAGTCTCTGAGCTACTTAAACGGCGCTTTTTTTATTTCTCGATATTTTTTTCCCTTATGCGCTTGTACACTGATCCTTTATTCGTGGGATTTGGGAGAGGAAGAAGAGAAGAAGACATTGCCTTTCTTTTTATTATCATTTCGCCGTTCTGCTTTTTCTCATCATCATCACCCTTTATATATGTATATCCTATCCTTTTCCGTTTCTTCTTTTTTGTTTTCCAAAGTTTTTTTTTTGTCAGCCAAAAAAAATGTTGAAAAGAAAGAAGAGACTCTACGTGGTCGCGCAGACTTTCAACCAGGTTTCCTTCCTTCTGTGTTGCTTCTGCTAGACTCACCGCAGGGCTTTGAACGTCATATTAGAAGGGTTTACTATTTACTTATCAGCGTAATATGTCTTTAACAAGGAATTCATAAGGGAAAATACCTTAAAGGCTTTCCTCTTCATTGTCCCAGTAATAAGGGGAACAACAAGTAGCTGCAAAACATAATTATGTGGATGAAAGTGTACACCAGTCCTGGATTAAATTACATGCAGTAAGTAAGAGTATACTCACAGGTACCTGCAGTACTTACAGAGTACTTATCAATGTATGTATGTGTGTTTAAAGGGCAAGTCTCTACTGTAGTAATTTTAGCAGGGCCCAAAGTACAAAAAAATAACTATTATTTCTAGCATCTTTTTGATAAAATTTGAATATACGATCCAGCGATTTGTTTAAAAAACCATTTCCTTAATGTGATGTGTGTGTGGCAGCAATCATGTCATACTTCGTCTTTCACCACCACCATCATCATCACTTCTTCTTTTTTTTGCTTCACCGTGAATATTTATATTTCATAACCATAAAATATTTAACTAGAATCCATTATATTATACTTTATGTATCATTATAAAACCAACTACTCACACATACTAGTACAGTCAATAGGCATACATGATAAATTATATGATAGCTATAAATTCTAAACACCACAGCATTCCTTTTCTTCTTGTTGCTTGCTAAACTATATACTTTGCTGTTACTGAGTTCCCTTTGTCCGATGGCTTATATCTGTGAGTGAAATAAAGATGCTCGCTTTAACTCTGTTTTATTTTTCCTTTTTTCACTATCCTCCCTAAAAAAATAACGTTTTAGTTTTAATCCCGTAATTTCTCTCACTATGCCTGGCTATTCTCATATTTGATGTACTTCCCCGCTGTATTTCAATAATAAGGTCATTAATCAACGTCAACTTGGAGAACTGAACATTTTCTTTGACACAACAGCACAATCGTGAGAAAATCATGTTTAGTGAAAGAAGTGTATGTGTGGTAACATTGTAGAAAGAAGAAAAGAAGCAGAATGTCTGGTGGTTGAAAAAGAGAGACAAGCAAAAAGAAGAAGAAAGAAAGCAACTTTCCCTTTCTCTCTCTCTCCCTGTTTAAATGTGTACTGTAGTGTGTACCAAAGGGATAAGTTTAGCATACTCTTTTACATACATTTTATGCACTTGTCTCTTTCAGGGACCTTGCAACTAAACCATAAATGATGAGATGGGTGTATAGTCAGTCAGTCCGTCATGGATATAAATAATACGCAGAGATGGAAAAAGCAGGGAGCTCTTCATTTTTGTCATGCTTTTACTTTTTGCACTGGTGCTACACAATGCTTCATAGCATAGCATGCATTTGCTGCACACAGACAGTTTCTTACATGAACAAGATGAAAAGTAAATTTTCTGGGTTACTTCTGGAGGAGTTGTTTAACAAGTTGTAAATAAATATATACATGTGTTTACAAGTAGAAAAGTGGGCACAGAGATTATACATACATTATGTTATGATATATCTTGTGAGATTCTAGGTATATACACACTCACACACACTCAACAAGATGAGTTTTAAAATGTCTCATGCATATATGTCATGCATGACACTTTTATATTCTTTTACGAGTGGATTCATTTCATTTAGATAACTTTTTTGCATGCAAATTTATATTCTTCCTTTTTTGTTGCTTTTAGCATAAAATGTGAAGAAATAAGAGCATTATGCGAATTTAATGAGGACAACTACTATTTTTGAACTAATCGAATATAGTACTCGAAATAAAATCAAAGCAAAATAGGACAACAGAAGTTATGATAGAGCGATAGCTTAAACATTGATACCCAGTAAAATCGGTCTTTGTCTGCTGCGTACATACCAAATTATCCGGCGTACTCGAAAAACGAGAAACGAAATGGAAAACCTAATATACAAGTGGTTCACAAATGCACGTAATAATTTATAAACGACTGCAATATGCAACAATTGTATATTTTTTACAAAATAATTGATACTTTAAAGTTAAACCGGCGATTAATAACATAAATATACCCGTATGAAATGTGTTACTGCTTCTGATCGATAAGCCATACACATCTGTCGATTATGTTCAAAATTTGAGGGAGACAAACAGACATTCATGCAAGCCTACGAAGTAGCTGACGATAATAGGTATAATAAAAAAGTGTGTGTTAGTTATAGAGAAGGAAATAGGAGACAGAGACCCTTTTCGAGTGATGCTGTACACAGTACACACTACTACACACAGCCTGAAGCCAACAAAAAAAGTTGTCCTAGGGTGCAAGTATACATAGCATATTATGTACAACTTTTTTTGCTACCTTTTCCATTTGATCTCATCTCAGTAGTAACGATGTAGAATTTTGGATATTTTTACGTAAGTATATGCATCATTATTATAGAAGCTCCTCCATACGCAATTAGTCCACACGTGTATGCAAATTATGTAGCATAAAAAAACAAGTTGAGTACCCAGATATTCCCAAGTACTTTAAGGACTTTACAGATTATTAATTCATACCAGTGACGTGGGTACGGCATGTACGTACACTGCGTATATATACTTACTAATATTAGAAAACATGATAGTACAAAGTTCAACCAGTTGGCAAGCCAAACTAATTCCATTCCAATTAAAACTCTGTGCGACGATATTATACTATGCACTCTGTATTCGTTCTCGTTCATATCCGTTTTGAACCAAAAGCCAGAAAGGAACTACTAGTACAGAACGACGAGTAAAACTTCAGGAAATAAGTTGTACGTCTACACACAGTATCGTTTAGTTACTAAAGTTTGACAGAAGCGACCATATATTGAAAAGCTTTGACCATTTACCCAACTGCCAAGTTAGAAATCTATATGTGTCACTATAAAGCTATAAGACAATCTTGAACTAGATTCAAATCATACACATAGTATACAAAATTTGGCCATGCAGAAACGTACGTATATCGTTTACTGAAAACCCCTGGTTTGTATGTATACATGTACATATATCATAATCCATTATTGTCATTATCGGCAACAAGTACTTTAATCCTTAACTGTCATGTTGATTGAGTCGTACAAGGACTGTTTAGGCACTAATTGAAATGGGATTACTCAATAGATTGACAATTGGAGAGAATACTACATACTTGCTCTAGATTCCTTCGTTGGCACTTTAACACAAGAATGATTAAACTTTTTTGTATTGATTTTCCCTTTAATATATTTTAACGGTAGCTTTTTAGAATACACACACTGCTCTAAAACAGTAGAGAAGAGACACAATTTATACAGTAGTTGTAGTTGGAGCATTGAGGTGACAAACGAGTACAAAACGAAAAGACTACAGTAATAAATATGTATGTATGCGCATATATTTCTATTGTTATTATTATTATTACAAAAGCAATCAAGCAAATATACTTTCCCGTTGATTTTCTCATTTCTAGTGTAAGTATACATGACGGTGGTGAGGTGAGTATGTGACCATTTTTGGCTATTAGTAAAAGTAGTCTGGCATTTCCAATGCTCTCACTTTCCCTTGTATTTTAAATTGATGACCCATTCCACTGTTTTCACCTTTTCATGCCTTGCCATTTCAATACCGCATGGTTATATTTTCCAAAACTTTGCAGTTGGTTGGGCGAGCCAAAAAACGCATATCAATATCTAAACATACAAATACCCAATACACACGCTTTTATTATTGGTGTAAACTTTGGATCAATATACGTGTAGAAATCTGTACTAATTTATTCATGTTGTTTCAATATCTCCAAATACATGTCAACGTGGAAAATAGACGTGGCTACACATTAAAAATGCCTCGCTGTAAGTTTTGTTAAAAATCCTCATGTCCGACTTAGGGGAAAAGCTCGCGACACTCAAAATGCTGCTGTTGTACAGCATTTTTATTGCTGAGTAAGCTTTATTGACAAGATTCGTGCGTAAAATAGCCTTTTATTAGACGAGGGCAATAAAAGGTATTATTATACGAGTACATTTAAAGAATGAGCTATTTGTGCTATTGCCAAAACTTATAATTATTATTTTTTATATAAGACCAATATAAATAGAAAATTTAAATATTTGTGTAGTGGAAAGGCTATAAAAAATAGTGAAAATATTTTGTCATGTTCCGAGCTCAACAAAGTTGTACAAGTTTCCTCTACAATCATGTCGGATATCGTAGAAGACGACAGTGCGATACTGCTATCCCACTCCACCACCAGCACCGCGAATCTCATACTGCATCAGACAAGAATGCGTGTGAAGTATTCGCTGATGGTAAAGAAGTAAATTGCTAAAACAATAAAAATAAAGTATAAATCAGTGCAACAGCGTGCATTGTTTTTATGCATGCTTTTTTTTCTCACACATTTCCGTGTTTGCTGTTCCTTTTTTATATGTGAAATTGACGACAACTTTTTAAGCAGCTTGTGTCGTCTTTTAATATGTTTTTTTGTGTGATTCTCGTGTATTCATATTTTAGTGTAAATATTATATGTACATACATACATGTACGTGTACCTTGTGCGTGTCTGCAGTCTTTTTATACTTGTGACTGATAAAAGGCCATAAATCTTTCAATTTTTTTTATTGTGACAAATAAATTTTGTTCATGTCTGTCTATGTGGTAATTTGAACACGGGGAAAATGTAGTGACGGGAGTATACAATAATGTCTACCGACTTTCTATACTTCTATATTATATAGGGGGTGCGGGGAAAGATGTCCTCAAATTGCCTCTGGCATGCATGCCAAGCACTCTGCGTGGGAATGCTGCTATTCTCCGTCGGCGGTGTCATGTCATTTTTGGGTAAGTCTCTTTCACAATTTCCCTTTTATTCATGATTTTTTTTTACGAATATGTCATTCACTTTGGGGGGGACTTTTGTCAAACAATTTAGGTCAACATTGCGACGAAATAATGTACATTGTGCAATTGATGCAAATAACGGGATACCTACATACTACCCAACTAACATTAACAAAATATTTATTTAGGCTGGTTACACTCGTCGTGACCTTAAAATTCAATTAAACGGATGCCATGATCAATAAAGTCAAAATTATGGAGCCGTAAAATGCACTACAAACGATATTATTACGTCTACCTCATATAAAATGCATTCTTTTCCAGTGTAATATTCAGCAAAAACTTTCATTTCCTGATCTGAACTTGTGTGACATTGAAGAAAAATGTACAAAAAATTACATGAGACATTACACACATCTTCCAGAGAATTAAATCACATTTATGTAATATGCCATATGATATGAAGAAAGCAAAAACTCAAAAGATAACACAAAGATAAATGTCTGTCTTGGGAAACATTGATATAAGTAATGGGAACGTTTCAGTTTGCACTAGATAGGCATATACCAAGGTCATAAGGTATAATTATATATGTATATAATGATACGGGATGGCACACATGAGCTGTTGAATACAAAATAACAGCAGACAAACCATCCTACACGCATACACGTACGCAACAGATGATCATTTTAGGTGTTCAAACTTTCAAGAAATGGTCATTTTATGCTACAATTATTTAAATTCATCTCAGTCATGGAGTCATTTAACATAACATATAACAGACAAGAAAAGAGAAAGTACCCACTGTCATTATTTCATATTGGAATAGAGAGAGAGTGTGCTTCAGAAAGAAAGGTTGGCTTTTATATGGTTCATATATCATATGAAATGAGTAAAAGCTCCCATCATATTTACACTTTTATATTATTATTATAACGGTTGAACACCTTCATCCTCCTCGCTTTTTTACGTTTCCCCCCTAAGTAAGCTTTTTTATGATGTCTTCTTGAACTCAGAAATAAGAGCCGCCTATCTGGTAAAAACTTGGTAGCAGCAGCAGCAGTCGAAATGAATAACATCAAACGAAGGCTGTTGGTAGTAACTTGAGTATACCTCAATGTCTTTTGCCTCAACAAAAATTGGTGCTGGCGTGGCTGATAAAATTTCTTTGCACTTTTTCTTTCTCCCTTTTTATCTGTGGTTCTTGTGTCAAGACGAATGTATATGACTGTAAAAACAAAAACATGCACATATGGTCACAGTCTTTTCCCCCACTTTTCACAATAATGGATAAACAAGAACATAGACTAGACGGCTTTTTACGACCTTTTTTGCGGTACATCAAATACTGTAATAATAATGAAAATGTTTTATGTCCCCCAAATCAATTGCTCCAGGCATTAATCCACAATTCATGAGCAACATAACAGAAAAGTGGGAACGAGACAACGACAAACCTCAACCTCAATATACTCTATACACAATCCACCGGCCACCCAAACAGTGAGAATATGATATATTTTGTATGTACCTTACACATTACAGATTTTGTACTACAGACGAGAGAAATATCACATCATAATATGCTTCATATGTATAGTTATGTCCTGTTTTATTATATGTGAAGTCTTGTTTCAAACTAATATGTACATGAGAAAAGAAAGAAAAAAACTCGTTAAGCAAGAAAAGCTGTCTTATGGTATGGCACACAACCCCTCCCCCCCCCACACACACATACAACACACTAAGTCCCCAGACAGTTGACATCCTGGAATGTAAACCTTGGCGGACTACAGGCAAGAAGGAGAAAGTACTGACTTGACAGAACAGTCAAGATGCAGGAAGTCAGTGGAGAGAGTTCTGTTGTGGACGAAAGTAAAAGAAACTAAGAAGTGAGCCGATTTCATGTTTTGAGCAAAAGTTACGTATCATGTGGAATTCACTTGTTGGAAGGTTTTGATCTTGAAAACTATGTATTCTGGCTGGAATGCTCTCCAGAAAAAGGGTAGTTATTTTTCATACACACGCAACAATACAGCATATGGTTACGTGTAGGCTCTTGTCATGTACAGCAAACAATTCTGGGAAAATACCTATGCAGCAGATTCTAATACGACACATTGTGATTTGTTGTCGTCTTCCTACTTCGTTGCTTTTTCCTTATCATTAAAATATTCCGAAATATCTTCTACATATTCTGTCTGTCTGTACTTCTTGCATGTGCACAATAATAAAACACTTCAAACTTATTTCGTAACAAAAGAATAAACATACAAAAATGTCCAGTTTACCCATGTTTTTTCTCCATTGAACATGTAAAATCACAAGATTTTTTTTAAAGCTTTTAATAACATGCATACATATTGCATGGAAGCACTTTATTCAGCGAATAATCGGATGTTTTAAAGATTGCCAAAATTGTTTTTTAATGCATTCGTTGTAATGCTATGTTTAACTACTTGCATTTGTGTAAACAAAAAAATTCAGTTGGCTTTTGATTTTATAGAGTCATTTTGAAAGGGAATATGCTACACAGACTTTATCCACGCAATCGTTATATGAGTGATAAAAGATGTGAAACAAAAATGTGCCTACTCACACTCTATTTGAAAATTGTTGGCATGCTCTAAATG